>CAUYON010039862.1:0-94167 GCA_963573935.1 Arctocebus calabarensis | reverse complement strand
AACCTCTCTTGGGTGGCACTTGTGCCTCAGTGAGTAGGGCACCAGTCCCATATACTGAAGGTGGCGGGGTCCAACCTGGCTCCGGCCAAACTGGAACAAAAAAATAGCCGGGTGTTTTGGAGGGCACCACTCGGGAGGCTGAGGCAAGAGAATCGCCTAAACCCAAGAGCTAGATGTTGCTGTGAGCTGTGACGCCATGGCCCTCTACTGAGGGGGACAAGTGAAACTCTGTCTCTAAAAAAAAAAAATTCATATTCTTGCTGGGTGTCCTGTCAGCATCAGCTCGTGCCAGTCCCGTGCTCTCGCTGCAAAATCAGAAACTGTTCCACCATGAGGTTCCAACCAAGCTCATAACCCAGGAATGGGGAGCAGAAGGAGAATATAAATTCTGCACGTAGGTGCAAGTCCTCATCAAAGGTCTGATGAGAGGCTGAGAAGACCTGGTGTTCACATGAAGAAGGACCTGGGCTTTAGGTGACCACAAGCTGAAGAGCAGAGCCGCAAGGAGGTAGCTCTTGCAAAACACAGACTCATTCTCAGGGTGTAGGAGAAGAGCTCAGATGTAGAAGAGGGGGACCCAGCATCCTGGTCATGGGATACCTCCCGCAGGACCCTGGGACGGACACCATGGTAACAGGGTGCTTCCTCGTGACCAATGATGGGCACAGTGGCTCAGGAGACAAACTGGAGTGCACCCTTACTGTGGCATCGCAAGGATGTCACAGAGCTGGAACCCACAGAAGAGGAATCTTTTAAGGAACTGAAGACAGGAGGAGAGAAAGCCCTGGCAGGCAGGGTTACCCCTGCCAAATATTTTGGGCTGTGGCACAAGGGACAGAGCATGAGTTAGGGATGTCCGATTTGGGGTTTGGGTCTAGGCTCTGTCTCCCACTAGCCACGTGGCCAACTGGAAAGTCACTCATCTCTGTGGCCTCTGCCCCCGAGTGAAATGGGGGACTCACTTCCCTGGGGGTGACTTTGGCTCCCTTTGTATGGGCACCCCCCTGCTGCTGGAGGTGGCTGCTCAGGGTCCCCAGCAGAGGGCCTCTGTGGCGGCTCTGTGAGCGCCTGGCAGGAGCGAGCACTGGTTTGTGGCAGGCGAGTCCGTGCTCTCTGTATAGTGAGGGGACCGGGAGGTGCAGAGAGTCAGAGCTTGGGCTCAGGATAAGTAAGAGATTTCTGCGCCCGAGAACTGCTCTGGAGCGGAACGGCTCTGGAAGGTGGAAGTGAGCCTCCTGTAGCTAGAGGTTTTTAAGCAGCTGACGCTGCAAAGATGGTCCCCAGAGCGGCTACGGCTACTCTTTGAATCACTCAGACCTGATCCTCTGCACACCCGCACTGCGGTACTGAGATCGTGACGTCATCCCTCGGAGTCTCAGTTTCGTCATCTGTAAAATGGGACTCACAGGAATGACTTCAGAGGGAAATGCAGGTGCAGGGCCTCGAGCAGGGCCTGACACACAGTAGGTGCCCACCCGGCTTCTGTACTCCTGCCCCCCTATAACACCATTCGGCCAGATCTACTCTCCAAACAGCTCGGGGACAATCGGAGTGAAAATTGCAGTGAGGTGATGCAGAGGTGTCTTTTTCCTTCCTGCCCCTCACAGTAGCAGGGAAGAAGAGGAAGGTGCTGCTGATGATAGCAAAGATGATAAGCAGGCACTTTATAGCACCCACTCCGCACCAGCGGCCCCACTGTGCTCAGCATGTGCTGTCCCATTCAGCCCACGGTGTAGGGACAATAAGGATGCATGAGGAAGCTGAGGCCCAGAGAGGTGAAGTGGTTGCTCAGGGGCGCACAGCTGGGAAGAAGGGGATCTGGACTTGAACTCAACTCTGGCCACCTCCGGACCCCACCGCACATCCCCACTCCTGACTCTAGCCCGCTCTGTGCCCACAGGCTCTTTACAGCTCACCCCGAGACTCTGGACAAGTTTGATAAGTTCAAGAACCTGAAGACGCCAGACGAGATGAAGGCGTCCGAGGACCTGAAGAAGCATGGTGTCACTGTGCTCACCGCCCTGGGGGGCATCCTCAAGAAGAAGGGGCATCACGAGGCAGAGATCAAGCCCCTAGCCCAGTCGCATGCCACCAAGCACAAGATCCCTGTCAAGTACCTGGAGGTGGGCCCAGGGCCGGCGGGCGGGGAGGACGGGTTGGAGGGGGAGGGGGAGAGGCCTTGTGGAGGTGAGATTTGGGTTTGAGTTGCAGCTGGGCCACTAAGTTTGGGATTGTCCTCTGACCCTCCTCTTTGTGCCCAGTATCCCCATTTGTAAAGTAGGCTGACACCTGCTTTGCTTTCCTCCCTGAGTCATCGAGAAGGTACGCATTGCAAATCTCAGGTGCAGTGTCTTTAATTCAGAATGTCAAATGAGTATCTCATGACCAAGGAGCAAGGGGAGAGTGGCTATCGGTGGGCCACTTGCATTTTCTCCGCTGGTAGGTGTCGATATTGGACCCACTCAGTAGAGAAAGACATGGAGCACAGAGAGGTTAAGTAGCTTCTCCCCGGACACAGAGCTTGCAAATGGCAGAGCCAGGATTCGAACTCAGGTCTCTGTTACTCCAGAGGCCCAACCCCTAGCCACCGTGCCACACAGGACTTGTGTGGCAGGAGCTTGGCAGCTGAGGGGTGGCCTGAGGGCTGGCTCTATTCGGTCCAGCATCTTACAGATGCAGAGACAGAACCTTGGGCATCCCCGGTGTTCATTGGTGTGACCCTCTAGAGATGGGCTGGAAAGGTGGATGGGCTGGGGTGGGGGCGGGAGCCTCTGTAACTATGGCAGGAAGAGGTGTGGGACAGGAGGTCTGAGGGAGGTGCGGATGCAAGACCGTGTGGATGGGTATGTCCCCAGAAGACGGGAATAGCAGGAAGGCTGGTGGCGCAGAGGGTGACGTTATGGTGACAGCCACCAGTGGGGACGGGCCACGGTGAGCATTAGCCTGGGTCACCCAGGCATTTTCCACAATCACTCCATGGGGAGTGGAAAATTACATTACATTCAGGGTCTTCTTTTCCTTTCACATAAGAGAAATTCAGCAGTAGGGTGTCCAGAGCTGGCATGGGCTCTTGAAGTCACCTGGAATGCAGGCTCACTTTTTTTGGGCTGCCATCCTTAGCACATGGTGTCTGTTCTCAGAGTTGCCTCATGGTCAACATGGCTGCAAGAACTCCAGCCACCTAGTCTGTATTCCAAACAGGGAGCAAGAGAGAGGAAGGCTCAGTGTCACTGACATGGTGGGCCAGTCCTGCCTCAGATTCCACACACGCTGTCGTCCCTCCTCCATGTCTTCTCTTGGCAAATCTGTTTCCTCCAAGGTCCAGCTTGGAAGGCCCCTGGCCCAGGAGGCTGTCCTTATCCTGCTTCAGGATAAGCACTTTATCCTTATTACTGTCCTGGTGCCCACCAGCCTGCATTGCAATTTTACTCTTCACCCAGTGGGCTACCAGCTGGAACTTGGGCCCTTCAAGAGCGACACCTGCTTGGCTCAGTGCCTGTAGCACAGTGGGTACAGTGTCAGCTACATACACTGAGGGCGGCAGGTTCAAACCCGGCCCAGGCCAGTTAAACAACAATGACAACTGCAACAAAAAATAGCTGGACATTGTAGCGGGCATCTGTAGTTCCAGCTACTTGGGAGGCTGAGGCAAGAGAATCACTTCAGCCCAGGAGTTTGAGGTTGCTGTGAGCTGTGACGCCACCGCACTCTACTGAGGGTGACATAGTGAGACTCTGTCTCAAAAACAAACAAAAAAAAAAGAGTGACACCTGCTTGCTACCATTCCTGTGCCCTGGTGGCACAGTGCAATTTGAAGGACCAGGTCCCCACTCTAGGGGTGAAGAAACTGAGGCTTGGAGAGAGGAAAAAATGTAGCCAAGGTAGCACAACCAGCTAGTGAACTTGAATCTGGGTCTGCCTAGAACAAGTTTGATATAATGCATGAGCTCTGCAAAAAAATGAAGACAGAGCCCAGATGTCCTTCTTCTCCCTCGTGGCAGATTGTCCTCCCTAAGACATCCTCCACCCGGCCTGTGGGCCATTGTCTCTCTCAGGGACTTGGGGGAGGGGGGTTGCTGAGGGCTACTGCCTCTGTTCTGAGCTCTGGCAGTGGCCTGTCCAAGTTCAGCTGTGTGTCCACTTACCTCGTGACCTCAGGCTGGCCCCTTGATTGTCTCTTCTGAAATGACACTGCTTGGCACCCTGGCCAGGGCTGTGGTTGGGATCAAATCTTCATTAACTGTTGAGGAAGCACAGTAGCGTGTCGTGTGTGAGCCTTTCAATCTCTCAAGCTGCCCTGTGCTCCAGACACTCCCAACACCATTTTCCTAGCAATGAGGTTGTGGGAGCTAAAGCAAACGGTAGTGATGAGGCTGGTGGAAGACTTCACAGTCCTGTGGCCAGCTGCGGCCTTGTCCTCTTCCTATCTCTCCTTCCCTCCCACCAACGTTCCTGGGTTTAGCACGGAGAATATGAGGCTGCAATCCCCAGAGTAGTGTCTTTAAAGCCATGATCATATCAAGACTTCAAGTGCAAAAATTAAATACGCCCAAATGGAAAATCGTTTCTAGATTTTCTGATCGCAAAAATCCTAAATGAGATAATGGGATGTGAGCATTTGTCTCCTGTTCTCCTGCCCCATGTTGGTGGTGCCCCAAGCTCTTGCCTGGTTGCAGCTGGGTCTGCACCCTGAGCAGCGTAGGTGGAAGGCTGTGGGCTCTGGAGCCAGCCCACCCTCCTGGCTGTATGACCTCGCTGTGTGGCTTAACCTCCCCGTGCCTCAGTTTCCCCATCTGTAAATCAGGAGTGGTAGTAGGAGCTGTCTCATGGTGGTTGTGGGGAAGGAAAGGTGTTCATCTGTGGAGATCACACAGAACTTCACCCGGTGCATACTGAGTGCTCAATAAAGAGCTCTGGAGTAAAGAGAAGGCAGGACGAGGTCTGTCCTATCTGGTTCCACCCAGTGACCAGCGTCCCCCTCCTCCCCTGCAGTTCATCTCAGAGGCCATCATCCACGTTCTGCAGAGCAAGCACCCTGGGGACTTCGGCGCTGATGCCCAGGGAGCCATGAACAAGGCCCTGGAGCTGTTCCGGAATGACATCGCTGCCAAGTACAAGGAGCTGGGGTTCCAGGGCTAAGCTCCTGCAGCTCCATCCCCCCCACCTGGGCCCTGGACCCGGGGAGTGGGGGCTGAGTCTCACGTAGCCAAACTAGAGTTTGCTTTTGAGTGTCTGCTTGGTTTATGAGAGGTGGGCAGGAGAGGCCGAGGGGCTGGGAGTGGGATGTTCAAATTGGCTCCACATACCTGACAACAGGGCTCCCTACGGAACGTCATCACCCCGGGAACAGGGGACGTGTGGTCCTTTGTCACTGTGGCCTGCACGGTCTGGGTCAGATCTGGTTCTCCTTTGTTCTGCATCCCGACCCAATTCCTTCCAACTTCCAACTGACTCTAACCCCAAATCCAACCCGTTAGCTGAGCCCTGGCCATCATCATTCTCTGATCCATCACCAGCCACAGCAAAGGCAACAGAATGTCCCCTTGAGCGGAGGAGGAGGGCTGGGTTGGCAGGGCCGCCAGGGCAGCGGTCAGGTATCTGGAACATGCATGTGCCTTCTCAGGTATTGGGGTGACTCACCTGGTTTTAATAAAACCCCTTGCAACATCTCAGTCTCTGCCTGGCATTATTCATCCCCTAAAGCCCCCAACACACAGGCCAAGGAGGCAGAAATGGCAGGAGGGAAGACACTGGGGTTGTACACACAGGGGAAAAGGAGGAGAGGCTAGAGGGGAGAGGGACAGGAGCCCACCCTCCTTAGGCCACCACTCAGGGGCAGGCACAGGGCATGGAAATGGTGGAAAGGCACCTCTGCCGGGCCTCAGGGAGCTCCTAGCCTGTCGAGGCGGCAGGTGGGCCAGCAGACCTTTGCATCACGGGGCAATCAGTGGCAAGTGCATCAGGCTGTAGGAGCCCAGCGGAAAGGGGAGAGGACCAGGGAGGATACCATCAGTGTTTCCAACAGCTTAAGTAACATGCGAAGGTCACCCAGCTAGTTAAGTGGCAGAGCAGAGCCTCAAACTGTGGCCTGGGAGCCAGCAGCAGGACTCCAGCCAGAGAGGCAGAGCGAGGCGGCCAGCCAGCAGCAGGCATTGACCTTCGGCCACAGAGGAAGGACGGGCACATGGGGAATAACTTAAAAACACAGGCCGGGAGACAAAATCTGTATCTACGCAGGCAGAGCTTTTGGGCAGAATATCTAAGTATTGCCGTGAGGACCCAGAATAAAACGTGGGCGTGTGACCACAGCAGCCAGGGCCATGGAAAGCAGTTTGGCAAAGGGCCTGGTGGGCTGAGCCAGCCGGAATATCCAAGCCACGAAGGCCTAGAATACCACCCATGACTCTGGGTGCCACGTCTGGGAAACCCCAAGTCTTGGGTACTGTAAATCTCCAGTGGCTCCCAGGACAAGTGACCTTGTGCCTCCTGCCTGCAGGTGTCTGTTTCAGGGGCCCATTGCCCCACCCCTACCCTACCTCCTTGATGAACTTGACCTCCCTCCCCTAAACCTCAGGCTATATCAAGGGTCATGACTGCTAAGCAGGGCAGGGTTCATCCGGTGCACGTAGACACGCCCCAAATTCCAATACTCTCATTCATCTTCCTGTGCCTCCATGCTGGACAACAGCATTGAAGGGGCACCTGCCTCCCCTTTTCGCCAGGCTTTGGCGATTTTTATGCTCTGTGAAGGTGTAGGAGAGAAAGGGAGGGGAGTTTAGGTTGAGGGGGGGTCTTTAGATCTTGAAGCCTGGAGAAAAATGCCACACGCTCACATCGTAATTCAGTCAAGCACTCAGGCAGTGAGCATCCGTGAATAGGAAGTGTGTGCAGGATTTGAAACTGAATAAGCCAGGTCCTTGCCTGCAAGCAATTGACAATCTAGTCAGGGAGAGAGATGTGCTCTGATAATTAAATCAGGACAGAATAAAATTGAGGTTTCAAAGAAGCCTCAGCTGCTCGACATCCACTCACAATCCAGTCAATAAATATTTGTCAAGCACAGTAGGTTAAAAAAAAAATGCAGTTTATACTTCAGATGCCCACAAAATGCAACGTCTTCCTTTTTTGGTTTTTTTCTCCTATAAATCTGCTGAATTCTGTTTTGAATCCTCACTGTGCCTGACAGCTTACTTAATCTCATTTTATTTGAGGTTTTTCCCTAGTTCCAGCCTCGGTATCAGCTAATTCCAAGGGGCCTACGTGTGCTGAGTTGTTATGTGTGTCAAGGTGCAAGTGGCAATCTAGTTGCTGCTGTCATTGGTTCCCAGTGGTGTCTTCAGGGCTGCTGTGCCCCACTTGGTCCTCAATCTTTGTTTCCCCTTCTGCAAAAGAAATTCTGAGGCTGCTGAAGGCCACTTTTGCCTGTGGCCACTTTTTCCCTGGGCCACCCTTGCCCCATGAGGGCTCCACCTGGGATGTGAAGCACAGATTTGTTTTGTGTTCAGACCCTATAGACTTGTCTGAGCTTTTGCCATCTCCTCCAGGGCTCGGTTGTGCACTCAACAGGAATGCCTGGCCTGGAGGTGATGAGATTTGTATCCAGTCTGTGCTCTAATTGCCACGCTGTGCCAAGCTCACAGGGGATGGCTTGTCCTAAGTGATCTACAAGCTAGTAGTGGCCCTGAGCAAGAAAAGAACCTCAATTTCAGCAAACCACTGCCATCTGTGATCTTACCATTTCCTTTCAATTGTCTACTTTTGACAATTTCAGAAAATGATTTCCCACCCTAGATAGCAAGGAAGCCTCTTCATTTCCTCCAAATCCTTTATCCTTTCTATACATACTTTCTGCTTGCCTTTGGAGCCTAAGCTTTTTTTTTTTTTTTTCTTTTTTTTGTAGAGACAGAGTCTCATTTTATCTCCCTCAGTAGAGTGCTATGGTGTCACGCAGCTCACAGCAACCTCCAACTCCTGGGCTTAGGTGATTCTCTTGCCTCAGCCTCCCGAGTAGGTGGTACTACAGGTGCCCGCCACAATGCCTGGCTATTTTTTTGTTTTGTAGTTCGGCCGAGGCCCGGTTTGAACCCACCACCTTCGGTATATAGGGCCAGCGCCCTATTCGATGAGCCACAGGTGCCGCCCTGGAGTTTAAGCTTTTGGATCTCCAAATCCAGGCAAGAGACAAGCAGGTTTTAGCCATCACATCATTCCTTGGGACTTTGGCAGAGAAGTACCTTGCTATCTGAAGAAAAGGTAAGGGTAACTATGTTGCCCAACCTGACCATTCTCTCTCTCTCTCTCTCCATTCATTTTGGGCTCCAAACAAGTGAAGAGTGTGTCTTTTGAAAAATACCAAATACCTACAAAATGTTTACATATTGAATCACATCAAATCTCTTGCTTTTGTCTCACTGTGGTTCACCCATAAAGAGAAAAACTCTTTCCAGGGTAGTGGTTTACAGAGAAACAGAAACAAATCGTTGAACCATTCACACCTTCACCAAAGGATGTCCTTGGTTTCGCAAGGAAAATGAACGACTTGTCTGAGGCTTGGGGCTCCTCGAATTTTGGTGGGCGGCCCTTCCCTCATGGAGGCACATGCAGATTTTAACCACCTCCTCAAAGTCAAAACGCACCCCTCACTCCATGCGTTAGAGAGCAGAGATGATTCTGTGGACCTAGTGAGTTGTGCAGTAGGGCAGGGAGGGGGACACGGACTTCAAGGTTTTGAGCACTGGGACCGAGAAGGACTGAAAGATGGGGTGCAATGGGGCCCACAGAGTGGGGACTGACATCCTTGCTTCTGCAGGAGCAGCGCTGCCTGCAGCCAGTGTATCTATGGGGATCTGCATGATGTTCCGTGAGAAACAAGCCAAGTGGGAAAAGGTTGCTTAAACCACCAGCTGAGATCAGCGGAGCTCTGTTGGGCTCCTATTAGGATATTGTAGGAGTGCTTTGTTGCTGTGATGAGGAAAGTGACACTTGGTAAGAAGAGGCAACAGCACACTCCAAGTGTGAAAATACATTCCAACCTATTGATTCTTTCAATAGCCCAACAAAGTAAGTATTACCATCACCACCATCATCATCATCATGGTTGTGATGGCTACTTTTACGTGTCAGCTTGGTCAGGCTGTGATGCCCAGTTGTTGCTGGGAAGGTATTTCTTTTTTATTTTTATTTTTTTGTACTTTATCGCCCTTGGTAGAGTGCTGTAGAATCACAGCTCACAGCAACCTCCAACTCCTGGGCTTAGGCTATTCTCTTGCCTCAGTCTCCCGAGTAGCTGGGACTACAGACACCTGCCACGACGCCCTGCTATTTTTCTGTTTTGCAGCTCAGCCGAGGCTGGATTTGAACCCGCCATCTTCGGTATATGGGCCTGGCGCCCTACTCGATGAGCCACAGGTGCCGCCCTGGGAAGGTATTTCTTGAATGGACTAATATTTTGATCCCGGTGCTTGGAGTAAAGCAGATTAGCTCCATGTAAGGAGGGTGGGCCTCATCCAATCAGTTGAAGACTGATGAGGAGAGATGGAGGTTCCCCAGAGAGGAAGGAATTCTGCCTCCAGACTTAAGATAGCAACATCAAGTTCTCCCTCCCCGAGTCTCCAGCCTGAGGCCAGTCCTGCAGATTTCAACCTTGTGTGAGTCAATCCCTTAGAATCAATCAATATTCCTACGTGCAACCTATGGGTTCTGTTTCTGTTTCTCTGGGAACCTTTTTTTTTATTTTTTTGAGACAGAGTCTCACTTTGTTGCCCTTGGTAGAGTGCCAGGGCATCATAGCTCACAGCAGCCTCAGCCTCAGCCTCCCAAATGGCTGGGATTATAGGTGCCTGCCACAATGCCCAGCTATTTTTTAGAGAACTGGTCTCTGTCTTGCTCAGGCTTGAACTTGAGAGCTTAGACAATCCATTCACCTAGGCCTCCCAAGTGCTGGGATTACAGGTGTGAGCCACCACACCCAGCCTGGGAACCTTGACTTCTGCAATCTCATCCCTATTTAATAGATGAGGAATTTAAGACAGAAAGTTTAAGTAACTGCTGGAATCTGTACTTTTTTTTTTTTGTTTGTATATTTTATTTTATTATTATTATTATTATTTGCAGTTTTTATTTTTATTTATTTATTTATTTTTTGGGCTGGGGCTGGGTTTGAACCCACCACCTCCAGCATATAGGGCCGGTGCCCTACTCCTGTGAGCCACAGGTGCCGCCTGTTTGTATATTTTATTTTATTTTTTTTTCTGGAGACAAGGTCTCACTTTGGTGCCTTTGGTAGAGTGCTGTGGTGTCATAGCTCACACCAACCTCAAACTCTTGGGTTCAAGTGATTCTCTTGCCTCAGCCTCCCAAGTAGCTGGGACTACAGTTATCCCCCACGCTGCCTGGCTATTTTAAAGATGCTGTCTCACTCTTGTTCAGGCTGGTCTTAAACTCCTGACTCAAGCAAACTACCTGCTTCGGCCTCCCAGAGTGCTGGGATTACAGGTGTGAGCCTCCCTGCCTGGCCTAGATGGTTTGTTTTAATAGACAAGGTTTTGCTCTGTGGTCCAGGTTGGAGTACAGTGGCAGTCATAGCTCATAATGACTTCAAAATTCTGGGGCAGGTCAGAAGCATCCCGCCATTGTCCTGTCCTCCGTCCTGCTGCCCCGTGAGGCAGAGCTGATGACATTTGCTGCTTTCTGAGAGCAAGACTCACTAATCCACCAGCTGCAGCCAAGTGACCAAATCCCCACAAGGCACCTGCAGGTTAGCAGGTCAAGCCTTGGGTGATGTCCCAGAGGCTACCAGGGCTCACCTCTCACCTTACGTGGCTATGTCAACGAGAGGCCACAGAACATCTCAGGGTTCTACTCGGCAGAGGCAAAGTGCTCTAGGGGACCTGAAAACAGTCATTGCCATGCAGCTGAATTCTTCAATACTTGTCAATGGCAGCTTCTCTTCAGATATTAAAAAAGATTCACATACTTGACTCACCAAATACTTAGGAAACACTAATTGTTCTGATTTCTATTGCTGCATGATAAATCACTCCAAAATGCACTGGTCTAAAATACCACCATTCTGTATTTTATTGTCGCTTCTCATGGCTTTAGAGGCTAGCAGGGCTAGCCCAAGGGAGTTCTTATTCAGGGTCACTTCCGCAGGCTGAATTAGGGTTATCCTTGAAGGGCTTGGTCACACTTGTGTCTGGTTATGGACAGAAACACTCATTCCCAGCCAAGGTCACACTCTGGACCACTTTATAATTCTCCCCAAATCACTGCCCACTGATTATCTTTCCATGGCTCTTCCTGGCTCACAGGACAGAAGTTCAAATAACAGAGCCTGACCTCCCCCTACTTCTCCTCTCTCTGGAGCACCTGTGCCCTGGGCCTGCCGTTCCCAGAATAGCCTCTGCCCCCGCACGCTGGCCCCTTCGCCTGCTCCTGTCCTTTGTAGCACCTACACACTCTGATGGCTCACTGTGGGGGGAGGGTTTCCTCTCCCCCTGCCTATCTAGCTTGGGCTCCCTCTCCCAGACACATCCCTCCTGCACAGCGCCCACCTCGTTGTACTATAACCTCCTGTGTTGTATCAGTCTAGTTCCCAGAAACAAAGACAATGCTCGTAACTAGGGGAGGATACATGGAACCCCTGGGCTGCCTGCAAAGCCCTAGGGAGAGAGCCTTGCAAGGAAGGGGGGGTAGCCCTGGGCCTCCCTAGGAGCTGCAGCCAACCTGCTGTGACCCAGCAGGAGAGGGGTCAGGGGCACAGATGCCCCAGCCGTGTTCTTCCCAAACTCCCTCCTCCAACACTTCTCTACTGGAAGCTCAAGGGCAGGGGCCTTGGTGGGGGCAGAGGTCTGTCCCCTGGGGCCACCACTGAGGCAGAGCACAGGGAGGGCGGGTGGAGACGGGTCTGAAGCAGCAGAGGGGAAGCCCCAGGCTCTGGTGTCTGTCTCCCCACCACACAGCAGGGGCAGCGTCCAGCAGAGAATCAGCCTGGTGGCTCCACAGCACGTCCACACATTCTTTAACGATCCTCCCACCAATAAATGGAGTCCAGTTCCCCTTCCTGGACTATGGTCAGCTGAAGGTGACTGGCTCGTAAAGAATAGAATGTGGCAGCACTGGCCCTACATGGTGTCTAAGTCTAGGTCGCAAAAATGGTGACACGGTGTCTGCCTGGCTCTCTCTCCTGGGTCACTTGCTCTTGGAACCCAGTCACCATATCATGAGGAGGCAGAGTGGCCACATATAGTACAACGTGGTGGGCACCATGAGAGAGGGATATGTCCAGGACAGGGGGGCCCAGGATGAATGGGCAGGGGGAGAGGAAACTCCCACTCTCCCCAAATGAGCCACCAGAGTGCATAGGAGCTGCAAAGGACAAGAGGAGGCAAAGGGGCCAGCGTGGGGGGGGCACGGGCTATTCTGGAGCAGCAAGTCCAGGGCACAGGTGCTGTGGGCAAAGAGAGAAGCTAAGGGGAGGATAGGCCTTGTTGCTTGAACTTCTGTCCTGTGAGCCAGAGCCACAAAGAGCCTGGAAAGGTAGTCATCAGGTAGTGGTTTAGGCAGAATTGCAAAGTGGTCCAGACCATAGCATCAGAATTCCCTGGTTCAAATCATGGCCCTGCCTATTCTAAAACTATTCTTTTTTTTTTTTTTTTTTGCAGTTTTTTTTGGCCAGAGCAGTGTTTGAACCCACCACTTCTGGCATATGGAGCCAGAGCCCCATTCCTTTGAGCCACAGGTGCCGCCCAGCCCTGCCTATTCTTAACTGGTAAGCTACTTGATATTCACGGGCCTCAGTTTTCTATTCAAGAAAATGAACATGCTAGTAGCATCCTTCTCGCAGGCTTATTAAGTATTAGTTAAGGAACTTCAGCTTCAAATAACATAAAACCCAACTAAAATTGACTTAAACATTAAGGAGATTTAAATATATTACATAAACATTCTGGAGGCCCCCACGTTGAGGATTTACAGCTCAAAGGCTTCAGACTCTACGTCTACTTCTCTGCAAATCACCTTCCCCTCAAGGTCACAATATGGCTGCCACTAAACCAGACATCATATCCTCTCCCAGCATCCAAAGTCAGGAAAAAACAAGTCCCTGCTTCATGTTCTCTTTTGAAAGCAAGAAAGGTCTTCCAAGAGGTCCCTCTCCCTCTGGCCTGGCTAATTCCCTCTGAGCCCTAATACTCCAGGACAGGCCATGTGCTGCTGCCTAAGCCAGACACAGCAAGACCACCACGATGGGCGGAGAGCAAGTGTATAGGGCCAGAGCTGGAGTCATCTTCCCTGAGCACCACTGGGTGTAAGTGTCACAACCAACAGGAGACTCTTTAGACAGGGCACTCAGGATGGCGGTGGCCTGCTGGGCAGGGAACCAACAGTGTTGGTGATGAGGATGACACTTATGGGACCTACTAAGCCCATGCCGAGTGCTGGGACCGTGGGGATACCCAGTGAGGCTGCATTGTCCCACTCGAGCAGATTCACGCCTGATGACAAGACGGTGCCACACACTTCTACATCGTCACTCACGCAAGCTCCCGACTGGTCCTGCCTCTTCCTGGCAGGGTGATCCAGGGCTAGTTTTCCAGCACTCTGTGCCTCAGTGTCCTCACTTGTAAGATAAAAATAATAGTCTTCTCATTACTTACCCCAAGAGGCTCTGTGAGCCTCACATGAATTAATATGCATCAAGTGCCTGGAACAGCGCCTGACGTTTCTGTTGGTTCTTCACCATCGTCGTCAATGCTCGGGTGCAGAGGGCAGCCCCCAGAGGGCTGGACAGAGACTTCTTCCCTTCCTTAGGGAAGGGTCCCAGGCTGCAGTTGCTCACGGAGGGAGGAAGTGCACACATTGCCTCTCGCCCTGTGCTGAGAGAGGGTCCGCGGACCCCAGGACAGGATGTGTGCACAGCTGGTCACCTCTGCCCTGTTCAGGGAGTGCACGTGGGGTCACCATGGGACAGCCACAAGGAGGGGAAGGAGGGTTTCACACTTAAGTCCCCCACTCCCGACTCAGCAGCCCTAAATCCTAACTCATCTCAGCTGCTGTGTGGCCTCAGGAGAGCATCTCTACCTCTCTGAGCTTCCCCTTCTCATATGCTGGATGGCATTAACCACCTTGAGCTGAGAGTGGAGGAAGGGGTGGTAAAGTTTTTATTTGTTTGTTTTAGACACGGAGTCTCACTTTATCCCCCTCTGTAGAGTGCCATGGTATCACACAGCTCATAGCAACCTCCAACTCCTGGGCTTAGGCGCTTCTCTTGCCTCAGCCTCTCCAGTAGCTGGGACCACAGACACCTGCCACAATGCCTGGCTATTTTTTTTTTGTTGTTGTTGTTGTTGCAGTTTGGCCAGGGCTGGGTTTGAACCTGCTACCCTCAGTATATGGGGCTGGCACCCTACTCGCTGAGCCACAGACGCCGCCCAAAGGAGTGGTAAAGCTGTATCCACATCTGAAAGAGGATGAGGCAGGTGGGACCCATCACCCCGATCCATTCCCCTCACAGGGGCTGAACATAAGCATTCAGGGAGCCCTCAGGGGTCACTGAGCTCAGATTTGTTTTTACAGATGAGGAAAGTGAGACTCAGCTTCCTTCACTATCTCTCCCCTCTCTCCCTCTTTCTACTTCTCTCCCCCTCCCCCTCTTCTCTTTTACCCCCTCCTTTCTCTCCCTCTCTCTGCCTCCCTTTCCCCTTCCTCCCTTCCCCCAACAAGAGTACACACATTGGTCCTGGCTTCTTGGCTCACTCCCTCTGTCCCTCTGTCCCTCCCTCTCTTCCCAACTCTAATCCCATAAATTTTGTGAGGTTTTGTAAACAGCTTAAAAGAAAAAGAAAAAGTTTACAAGGCCGAAGTGTGGGTGAGAACAGGTTGCAGATCACTGGTTGCAATGAGGTGGCACCTTGGAGAGTGGGATGTGCCCGGCTCCAAGCCCCATCACAGAGACAAAGGAAGGAGAGAGAGAGAGAGAGAGAGAGAGAGAGAGAGAGAGAGAGAGAAGACACAGAGGGAAAAAGCGGTGGTGAGGGGAGAGCAAGCCACATGCAGGAGACAGAGAGTCAAGAGGCTGCTCTGCCCTCCCAGCACAGAGCGCTCTGGAAGGAGGGGCTGCCTGGAGGGCTTCCTTCCGCTGGGGCAGACTGACCCCATCCTCTAGGCCCAGGGAGGCTGGAGGGAGAGAGCCAGCTCAGAAGGGACTGGGTGACCTCAGAGGGTTCTTGCACCTGCCCAGGTTCAGAGTCCAAGGCCAGCTGAGTGACTGTCCACAGCCCAGGTGAAAACCGCCTGGGGCAGTGACTGGCCGCCTGGCCTCTGCCTGCCCACTGTCCAGCACCTCGCCCACTCAGAGCAGGAGACGGCAGCCAGAGCGGGTTCCAGAGCAGAGGGCAGCAGAGCTGGAGCTGACTCTGGGTTCACACCCTGCCCACACTAGGGGCCTTCCTGTGGGCCCTGGCGCTGGGCCAGACTTCACCTGCCCGCCCCTCTCTAGCCCACAGCAGCCCTGCTCACCTGACAAGTGACCCTTCTGCAGGGGGTGGGGGCTGTCCCTTGATGGCTCTCCTGTGAGTAACATAATGACAGTAATTGCTCAGGTGTTCCAGGTACTAAGTTCTGCACGCACATGAACCCATCTTCACACTAGCCCTGAGAAACAGGAGCCATTATCACACCCGTTTTACAGATGAGACGAATGAGGCCCAGAGAGGTTAACCGGCTTGCCCAAAGTCACAGAGCTCAGAGTTTGGTGGAACTGGTATTCCAAGCCACACTCTCTGGTGCTAAACAAAGCGATGGATGAGAAAGTGAACAAAGGTTGGATATTCGGCTACTTCAATTCAGCAAACAGCTGCTGCCATCACTGACTCCTGGGCCACTAAAGGTCTCAGAGCCCTCCCCTCCCAGCCCCACGCCCTGGACTTGCCTGGATGGATCCATTCCCAGCTGGGTGACCTTGGGAAGCCACGTCTCGGTTCCCTCACCATCAAAGGAGAAACTGTACCTGTGTGTAAGTAAGTCAATGATTCCCAAGGGGGTTGTGGGTTGGATCAAATTGGGGGTCCAAAGCAGAAAGCAGCCTGAAAGAGCATATCCAAAATTTTGTTCCTTTTTGTTCAAGGTAAGGAAATCATTAAAAAAAATACAAAGAGCACCTCAAGAGAGCCTGAGGTTTTTATGTTTACCCAAAGGGAGCATGCCAGGAAGGGGGTGGGAGGGGCCCGCTACCCAAAAGGGCATGAGGACCCCAGGGAGGCTGGCCAGAGGACAGGCTGGGGCAGTGCTGCCCCACCCGCAGGAGCTGGCCAGGCCAGTCCTGGCACAACTGCCCTGGTACTGGTGACAATTGTGTCCTGGGAGCCAGCTGAAGCCAGACAGGGACAGGTGGCAGGGGAGGGAGGGGGTGGCAGAGGGGACAGTGCTCTAGGGTTCATGCTGAGTCATCTTGGAGGGGTTGGAGCAGGGGCAGGAGGGAAGAGGCAGGAGAGGATCTTCCAGAAGGCGTGACAGGGAGCAGGCGGGTCTGGAGGCCGACCTGGTGTCCCTCTGGGCCCCCTGCCTCAGGATTCACAATCTCCCCCTAGTCTTCCTCCCACCCCAGCTCCTTACTCCCAGGCCCCTAAAACTGCCAGCCCACTCCGGACTCCTCCCGAAGGAGGGTGGCCAGTTCTCTGGAGTCAGACGTAGTCCAAATCCCGCCCACCACGGCTGAGCTGAGAGATCCAGGGGCATTAGGTGACCATTTGGAGCCCAGTTTCCTCGTCTGTACAATTGAAAGAACACTGTTTACCTCAAAGGGTTGCTACAAGGCTTCCAAAAGAGTTGCCTGCAAAAGACCACGTATCATGTAATTCCATTTGTATGAAATGTCCAGAAGAGGGAGATTGATAGAGACAGCCAGCAGATCGGTGGTGGCCCAGGGCTAGGAGGGATGGCTGAGGACTGGAGGGTGACTGGTGGGGCGTGTGCATAGGAGTTATTTTTTAGGGGGGTGAATATGTTATATCATTGATTGTGGCGACGGTTCACAACCTGTGAGTAAACTGAGACCTGGTGAAGTGAGTGGCATTTGAGTTGCGTCTCTAAAAAGCTGATCAGAAAGGACATACCACCAGCCCTGTGGGCACCTGACCACCCACCCCAAAAGGCAGGGGTGGAAGTCATGTCCAATGGGAGCAGCCTGAGGCTGAGATTCTCTCACCTAAATGTCAGCTGAGAGGACCCTGGAGGGAAGGGGGAGGACAGATCTTCTACCCTTGGGAAAGAGATGTCACACCAGGGTGGCCAAGACTGAGTTTAACTCAGCAGCCAGCACAGTTGAACCCCTCACTCTTGGCTCTGCAGCCTTGGGCAGGTGGTTTAACCTCTCCGGCTGCAGTTTCCTCTTCTGAAGAAATGGAGGTGAGGCTGTTCCCCGTCCTCACCTCATAGACTCAATGAGTTCATTCCTGGAACACCTCCAACTGGGAGAGCTTGGAAAATATTAATACTACTACTCTAGTAAGAACCGTTGTTACTATTCTTGCTGGGAGCACGGCCCTCAGTGCCATCCTGATTCTGCCCCACGGGAACTATCCTCGGCGTGCCTGGGACGTTCACGCCCTCACTGCCACCCCCGCCTCTTATTTCCATAGCAGTCCCTGGACCCCACATGGTGTTGCAGATTCTGGACAGGAGAGAACCAGCTTTCCTTGGCTGCCATGGTCATCTGTCAAATCAGGGAATTAGACCAAACGAAGTCTGCGGTCCCCAGTGCTTGCCCTCTTTCTGAGGACCCTCACCTGCCCCCTGGCACCACACACCCTCTTTGGCCCCAGGACACACCCCCTTCATTTGCACCCACTTGCTGTTTCCAGCCCCTTGGGAGTCCACCTCTCTCCCTGCCTGCCCTGAGCCTTGTGGGATGTAGGGTGGACTGGACTCGGTGTCTACCTTGACAGAGCCCCTGACCCAGGTTCACCTGGGGCTGGCTGAGTGACCTTTGGCAGATCGTAGCCCTGGACCTCAGTTTCCCCAATTGTAAAATAGAGCTAATAATTGTGTGTGTCTGTCTTCTGGAGGAGGATAGTGGGGACCCCTAGCATCTAGGGGCAGTGGAGGGTCTTAACTAGCACTGAGTTCTTCCAGACCCAATTCTTAAGGACCCCTCCCTCACCCAGGCTGTGCTTGCATACCTCTGGAGTGACGGGAAGCTCACTACCTCTCCAAGCAACCCACTCTTGTCTGTTTGCTTGATGACAGCACGAAGCTTCAGTTTCTTCATGTGTAAATGGCAGTGGTGACACCTCCCTGTGAGGTCACTGGAAAGATGACTGCTGTGTAAGCTAAAGACCCAGGTACGCATGAGCATTTTTCTCATACCGGCCCTGTTGGTTCTCCTGGAGTGGGTGCTATCATCATCCGCATTTATTCAGATGAATTTTTCATATGCACAGAGAGGTTAAGGAATTTGTCTGGGTCACACAGTGAGTGTGATGGGTACCTCACATCTCCCACAAGGGGCCTGGCTCTGTGGCTCGTGAGAGTGTGGGCCTGAGCCCTACAGAGCCCAGCAGCCCTCTCACCTCCAACACTCTTTTTGGGGGGGGGTTGGGGCCAGGTTTGAACCCACCACCTCTGGTATATGGGGCTGGCGCCCTACTCCTTTGAGCCACAGGCGCCACCCCCTAATACTCTTTTAGGCTCCACTTCTAAGAGGGTAAGAGGGCAGGGTTATCTGCGGTCATTTCCAACCTGGCCCTGCCAGGTTGCTTCCGAGGTCCTCCCTGTGCTCAGCCAGCACAGTGGCTTGTCACCTTAGCAGGTTTGCGCAGGATGACAAGGTAAATGCAATCCCGGCGCTCTGGCCCCGCTCCTTCCTCACAGTGACTCGATTCCACTGGGTATGACCAGATAGAAGCTGCCCTCCCCTCCTGCCCCGTCCAGCTGGCATCTATGGGGAGGTAATAGGGCAGCTTTCCCGGCAGTGGCAGGAGAGGAGCCAGCTCCAGGCTGTGAGCCACGGCAGTCCTGGCTCTGCGTGGGACGCAGCTCTGGGTCAGCCCCAGAGACGGTGTCACCCACAGGATAGAGCCTTTCCTGGCCCCTGGGAGCTGGCGAGGTACAAAAACCAACAGAAGGAAAACTCCAAGAAATATCTGGGGACACATTCCACGAAAAGAACAAACAGGCTGGCGTGATGGTCCCAGGGGAGGCCTTGTCAAAGAGGCCGCTCTGGGCTGAGGCCCGAGGATGAAAAACGCCCCTGGGAGGCAGGGAGAGGGGAAGGTGCATTCCAGGAGGCACGGCCACGTGCTGGTCCCTGGAGCCAGCCCACAGACTTTAGAACTCACTGGCCTCCCTCTTTGACTTCAGTTTCCTCATCTGTGAAAGGGGACACCCAGTCACTAGGGAGGCTGAGGCAGGAGGACTCCTTGAGCCCAGGAGTTGGAGGTTGCTATGAGCTATGATGACGCCACTACATTCTAGCCCTGGCGACAGAGAGAGACTCTGTCTTTAAAAAGAAAAAAAAAATTAAATAAATAAATGCCTCCTCTGGAGTTGGAGGGATTAAGGGAGATATTGTGAGTGAAGTCCTTAGCTCAGGGCCTGGCCCTGCTTGCTCAGAAATGTCCGTCTCATTGTCATCATTCAGCAGTGGCATGCAAAGATGACAAGGACCTGGCCCAGTTGCAAGTGACGCCTAGCATTTCCTCATGGTGATCTCACTGAATTCAGGGCAGTTATTTGGTATGGGGGACAGCCTCACACCACGAGCATGGATCGGGGAGGGGAAGGCGGAGGAGAGCAATCTCTTTGAGCCTGCTGGGGGGGTTGACAAAGCTTTCCCCAGGATGATACCAGCAGTTTGGAAAGCCGAGGCAGGGGGACCAGGAGTAAAGGGGAGAACTGTCTAGGTAGGCAACACCTGTTGCAAGTGGGGAGTCACAGGGCTGTGAGGACAGCAGGCGTGGTTCTGGGGAGCTGAAACTCTGGGTCTCTGTAGACACAAGGAAGTGGGGAGGCCTTGACTGTTACACTGGGTAGGCTTTTTTGTGGGCGAGGACAACGAGCAGTGGCATTAGACAGACAGACTGGTGTTGCAGACGCTTCCTCTGGCTGCATGGTGAAGCCAGTGGAAACACATCAGGCATGTGACGATGAGGCCCAGCCAGGGCAGCAGGTGTGGGAACCGGGTGATCAGGAGCCCAGAGGGGAAAGAGGCAGCTGGGGGAGGAAGGAAAGGAGCAAGAAAGGAGAAGACCCCCTCACACACCCTTCCATGCCCTGCCCAAATCTCTCCTCCTTTCCAGAGGGCTGTCCTGACCAGCTACCACCCTCTTCCATCCTCGGACACAGCTGTCCCCAGCCCTAACGTAATAGGGGCTGTGCATGGGGCGTGGGGCCTCTTCAGCACTCCGTATTCTATCTTCATTATTTCAGGGGTGGCTCCCCATCCTGGAGCCCCTGCTATGCGCCACACCACCCCCCATTTCATTTAAACCTCACAGCAACCTAGCAAGGTAGGCACGATGGTTCCCATTTTACGGATGACAAGCTTAAGGATTAGAGAGGCTGAGTAATTTGCCCAAAGTCACACAGATAGGAAGGGGAGTCAGGATTTCACCAAATCAGCTAGTATATGGTAAGTATTTACACGAGTGCCTGGCACATAGTAGGTATTCAATAAGTGGTAGTCACTCCTCTATTGGTTTTTGTTTGTTTGTTTACATAGGGATGGAGTTTTACTATGTTTCCCAGGCTGGAGTGGAGTGGGCTTTTTACAGCTCACTGCAGCCTTGAACTCCTGGGCTCTGACAATCCTCCTGCTTCAGCCTCCCAAGCCACTGGGACATAGGCAGACCACCACTGTCTGCCTTTCCACTATTTTCCTTGATATCATCAGCTAGGTCCGTCTGGCTGCAGAACCCGTCGCCCTCTGAGGGGCATGTGGATTTATATTGTTAAGGTCTGTTATTTGTTCATCCCCGTGAGATGAATAGGAACCAGGTCTGGTTGGTCTGTGGGCCCAGAGCACCTCTCAAGTGTCAACACAAAGTCCATGGTCAGTGGTGGTTTGTTAATATATCAAGCTCCTTGAAGGCAAGGACTATATTTATCTCTCTGAATCATAAGATTTCTCCAGCCATGTTTGTCCCCCCAAATCATGAGCTCTGTCTATGGAAGAGCCTTGCTAAATCCTTTAGCCAGAACAGTCTATGCCCCCTCCAACCACCTCCCTCTCTTCCTTGGGAACTGGCCTGTAATCCAGCTGCTATCAGCCATACTCCACCCCTAGTCCCAGGCTACGGGCGCGCCATGTCCACAAGGACAGCAGAGAAAGCCCATTTGTCCTGCCTCCCAGGGTGGGGACAGGTTCCCTGCTCAGGCTCAGGGTTGGCCCTGACTCCCTGCCATTCTGCTCCTGACTGGCTGGGTGTGTCATTCCCCTCTCTGAGCCTCAGTTTTAACACCAAAATTAGGACAACCATTTTGATCACTCTTAGCTCAATTTCAATTTACCACAAGGACCCAGGTGGATGGAGGCTGAGGATTTTCTGCATTAGTGTCTCTCCCTGCGTTTCTGGGTCCCCAGGCTCCTGTGGAGCTGGGCAGGAGAAAGAGCTGCGTGTCTCCTCATGACCACTAGATGGCATCGGCGGGTCACCACTCTCCCTGCAGGCTGACCTCGGAGGAATTCCACCTTTGGGATCAGCTCCCGAAGCCACCCACCTCCTTCCCCTGGCAGGAGCCTGAGAATCTGCTGGCTGGCAGAGACAGGAGGTACAGGGATTAGGGGAGGGTTTGAGGGTCAGACAAATTTGAACTTGGGAGCTCCAAAAGCCAAGCCGGCCTCTTAGGGAGTGTCCTGAATCTCTGGTAATTTACTTGCTGGGTGACCTTGGGCCTTTTAGAGACTTCTCTAAAAGGGTCTTGCTCCGTGAAATACATTCCTAGGCATTACGAAAACTGAATGAGGTTGGCACACAAAATGCTCGCTCTACCTTCTGGCACATAGCAAGCATCGGTGACACCATCTGTCACCAGTCGTTAGTATGACTTTGCAATTTAGTATTACACCTCCGAGTCTCTTCTGGGAAGAGCCTTAGGCAGGATGTCCAGAGGTCTGGGTCTGCAATCAGCTGTCCCCTCGCTGTGTGACCTTTGGCAAGTCACTTCCCGTCTCTGGTCGTCTGATTGGCCTTGACCAACCTCAAGAGGCTGAAAGTGTCATGGAAAAAAGGGCTTGGGAATCAGACAGACTTGAGTGAGAATCGCTCCCCTTCTCCTCTTCCCAGCTGTGTGCCCTTGGGTCTCTCTGGCCATGTAGGATAATTACCTAATTATTTCTGATTATTTGTTCTAAATCTGTCTTCTTGGCTGTATTATAAATTCCATGACAGCCAGGCCCAAGGCTGTGTGGCTTGTCTACATGACCTCCGCACTCAGCTCGGTGGCCCACACAAGGGCCTCACCAAGCCAGAGCTGCGGTATCACTGTGGCCATTACTACACTCACCAGCAACAGTAGCAGGGACTGTGTTCAGAGCTTTCCCCACATTATCCCCAATAACCCTCAGACATTGTCTAATTTATACAGGAGAAGAATAAGGGCCGAAACCTTGAGTCTTTGTCCCGGGTCACACAGCAATGAAGTCCCAGGGACTGGGGTCTGAAGCTGAGCTCCTCCACAGACCTGGGGGGGCGGATGCAGAAAGCTGAATAATGGTCCTCAGAAGATATACACATCCTAACCCCTCCCCCCAAAAATACCTGTGAACATCACCTTAGATGGCAAGGGGACCTGGCAGATGTGTTTAAGTCAGGGTCTTGAGATAGATCCTTCATCCTGGATTATCCTGATGTGGTCCCAAGGATCCTTCCAAGAGGGAGCAGGAGTGTCAGAGTGGGAAGAAAGAGATGAGACATTGGGAGCAGAGGAGGAAAGAGCATTTGATGTGAGGATGAAGGCCGCATCCATTCTGGAAAAGTCAGGGAGAACCAGCCCTGCTGAGACTTGTAACCCAATGAGGCTGATTTTGGACTTCTGACCTCCAGAACTGTAAAGTAATAAATGTGTATCGCTTTAAGCTACCAGGTTCCCGGTAATTTGCTACAGAAGACAGACAAGGCAATGCCCACAAGCACGCGGCATCCAGTTGAGGCTCACTAAATGCTCTTTCCTTCCCAGCACTGACCCTCTTTCCTCTTCCACAGAAAGGAATGGCCGAGGGATAGTCTAGCTCAACTGGCCTGTTTTACCAAAGAGATGCTTGAGGCCAGAGATAGGGAACAACTTGCCTCCATAATGCAGAGGTGAGTGAGTATCCTGGGAAGGTCCTGGGGCTGTTCCGTCTGTTCTTTTGGCTTCTAACACTAGGAGCCCTGGGTGAAATCACCCAATCCAAACCCCTTTTCTAAGTGAGGAAATCGCTTTAGCGTTGCCCAAGAGATGGGCAACCTACACACCAAGTGGCGGGGATATGTGTGCAGGCCCAGAATCCTCCTATTCAAAGGCCCATCCCTCCCCCTGTTGAGCACAACTTCTCCCTCTGTGTCTGTCTCTAGTAGATAGGGGCCAGCAGGGTCTGGGAACGCCATGTCAGTGGCCCGCCCCACTATGGCAGAGGAATGGGACAGCGGTTCCCTCACAGTCTCCAGCCTGGGAAAATGCTGGGGCCTTCCTGTCCCCACCCACCCTGCCCTTCCCAGGCGGCCATGACCCCACAGCTGTGAGAAGTCCCCTAGAGTCAGTGGCCAGTGAAGCTGGAAGGAAAGAGAAACTCAGGAAGGAGGAACTTGATTTCTGATCCTCCACAGTTAGTGAAAGTATCCTGGATTATCCTAAACTGAGCTTGGGGCCCTGGTTTGTCAGGAGAGACCAAGGCATCCTGTGGGCTCACTCAGGCATCTGTAGATGCAGCTGGCACCGTAGCACCCGGCAACACAGCACCATTTTCCACATAAAGCATCCACACCCACTGGCATCCTTGATTCGCACAACAGCCCTGCCAGGTTGAGGCTACTATTGTCCCATTTTATGGATGAAGAAACTGAGGCTCAAAGAAAAGAAGGAACTTGCCAAGACCAAGATCCCATAGTGGCAGTGCTGGGACTCTGCTAACTCCATAAGCTCTCACTGGATGACCTGGATCTGACCCTGACAGGTTCTAGCCCTGACCTTGCTGTGGAACCTTAAGCAAACTCCTCTGAGCCTCCACTTTTTCATCTGCAAATGGGAAGGTAATAAGAGCTCATGGGTGCATCATGTGGGATAAATGAGCACCATGCCTGGTGCACGGCAAATGCTCCCTGACTGCTTACCCTTGCATATCACGTGGCAGTTATTAGACAAAAGTAATACAGAGCATGCACCGGTGCTCGAAACCCAGCAGACAAAAGTCCTTGCCCTCGGAGTGGACATTTGGGTTTGGGGAAGACAGCCAATTAACAAAATAAGGAAGCACAGTAAGGAGTGTGCTAGAAAGTAGTAAGTGCAGGTGGGGTGAGAGGACCTGCCAGGTTGGGGCAGAGGCCCTGCAGGAAGCAAGGGAGTGGCCATGTGGGCCTCGGGAGAAGCCTGCCAGGTAGAGGGAAGAGTGAGCAAGGTGGGGTCCATTTGAGCAGCACCAAAGTGGCCGGCGTGTCCCCAGCTGGGAAGAGACTAGAGAGATGGGGGAGAGGCAGGGCCTGCCTGTCCCTCCCTGAATGGGATATTTTGTTCTTCTGGCCCAGATCCAGGGAGTCCCCAGGGGCATACTCTGGGATTGCCCTTGCTAAAGGCCTCTGCAGCTGAGGTCCCTTCCCGCCATGTGTGGCAGAAGCTCAGCTGCCTGCCGCTCTAGGGGCAGGTTGCAGCACCTCCTCCTAGGGGGGTGCACGAAGTGTTGAGCATGCATGTGAGTGTGGGCCTGTACTCGTCTTCTTCCTGGTCATCTTGCTCCCTAGGGCTCCTATTCCAAGCCTGGGACATTGGGGTACAACAAGGGACTATTCATTGCACCCCTCTCCAGGGTCACCCAGGAGGAGCAAGCAGGATGTTCACAGCAGTTCTGTAGCTGCTGCTGTCAGCCTGTCCGCCCATCAGGGAAGGAAAATCTGCCATCCATCTGCTACCTGTTCTTCTGTCCATCCACCTCTCTATCTGCCTGCCCATTGGTCCAGTCATTCATCTTTCCACCCATTTCCTAAATGGCTCCACTCACATATCTATCTATCCATCCACTGGGCTGAACAACCACCAGTCTTTCTGTCCAATTACTATTGGTCCATCTACTCATCCATCCTTCCATCCATCTGGTCATCTATCCATCCAATCATCCATCCATCCATCCATCCATTCATCCAATCTTACATACATACATACGTTCATCCAATCATCCATCCATTCATCCATCCTTCCTTCCTTCCATTTTATACATTCTCTCATCAACCTATTGGTCTGCCCCCAAATTTATCTCTGCCTGTTCATTGGTCTACCTATCCATCCATCTCTCCACCCCACTTCTCACTTCCTGTCTATTGGTCCATCTACCCATTCATGGCCTACCCTGCATGCTCCACATCGTAATAACAACATCCATGGTAACAGCTACCAATCATGGGACATTTGTTTCATGCCAAGCACTTTGCCTACATTCTCATTTAATCCTCACATCAACCTACCCCCATTTGGCAAATGAGGAGAAAACGCTAGATAATTTCAAATAGACAATTTTCAAATTGCTTAATTCTCATAGCAAGTTTACAAGGTAGATACCATCTTCATTCTGCAAATGGAGAAACTGGGCCATCCAGCTTGCCCAAAGTCATAGCACTAATGAAGGGCAGTCAGAGCTCATCACTCCTTCCTTCTGACCACCACTGCCTGAGCTGTGGTCTAGGGGTCAAAAGGCCAGGTTTTCAGTCCTGGCTCCTGCCACCCGGGGGTGACTGTGTACACTGAATCAGGCTTGGGCGTCTGTTCCCTTTTTCTCTGAGGGCTGGGAGAGCGGCTTCCAATGTGCCAGGATTCCTCTTTTCATCTCTTCCCGTCTCTTCCTTATGAAGAGCCAGAGGCATCCGGGACAGGGGCTGGTTCATGCAAACTCTTGAGTGTCTGACCTTGGACGTGGCTTAGCCAGTGTAGACCCACTCACGGTACCACTTCACTCACTCACTCCCCAAACACCCCTCACTGAGTGTGCACAACATCAGCGCCCAGCCCTGGGGACCCATCTCTTACTTTGGTTTCAAGGCCAAGCAGCACATAGCCAGGGGGAAGGGACAGGGAGACAAGAGTCACATCTGCCACCAGCTTTTTGTGTGACCTCAACATTTCCCTCAGTGTTCTCATCTGCCCAATAGGCTAATAAGACCCACCTCAGGGGATCAAATGAAGTAAATGTGAACACACACAACACGCCCTTTCCTCTCCCTTCCTCCTGGGAAACCACCAGGTTGAGTGGAAGGCCCCGTGGTGGACTGGTGGGTGGGCCCAATGGGCAGGAACCCCTTGAAATCATATGCAAAGTTTTATGTGTACACGTATAATCAAGAATCTTTCTTATCTTTCACCAGATCCTCAAAGGATCCATGACCTTGTTACTAATGATAATGAACTTATGGGGTGCCGACTTGGAGTCAGTACATACTAGGCTCTTAGCACACCTTACTTCGTTTAATCCTCAGTAGACAGTAGTCCCGATGGTGATGGAGTTTAGACATTCTGGAGCCTCATTATCTGGGGTCAAAGCCTGATTACTCCCAGCTGTGTGACCCTGGGCAGATTATCTAACCCCTCTGTGCCTCAGTTTCCTCAGACGTAAATAAGGATGACAACGATATCTGCCTTGTAAGGTTGCTTGGAGGATTAAATGCAGATACAGAACTTAGAGCCTGCCTCTCCCTGAGTAATGCTCAATAAATACTATCTGTTAAAGTGGATGAGGAAATGGAGGTAAAGGAACTTGTCTGGGGTTAACCAGCCAGGAGAGAGCCCAGGTTCTAATCCACGGGAGACCTTGCATGTCCTCCAGAGGACCCTGACCTCAGCCCGACCCCAGGTCTGGCATACAGGCCTCGAGATTTTATTATTGTCTGAAGCAGACAAAGTGGAGAGCTGGCCTGCCTGCTCTCTGATGTTTCCTGCCATATCTGACCCTGGGGACTTCTCAGCAGGCATCCCTGTCTGGAGATCGCTGACCAGCAGGCTGACTCACCTCCAGAGAAAGGGGGAGGGAGGAGAGTGTGGGAGTGAGAGCACGTGCCAGCCCCGAGCTTGTTGCAGCCCCGCCCCAACCCCAGCCACCCACGGGGTGCAGCTCCCAGGACTCCCTGCACGGCTCCCCCGCAGGTGCTGCCTCCAGGTGCCATGTGACACCAGGGGAGGTGTGGGAGGGAGGAGGAGATGAGCCCTGCTGAGTGACAGCTTTCCCTCCGGAAAACACAGGGAGCCCCCAGGACTGCAGCCCTCGGACCTTTGAACAGACTGGAAATCAGAGTTGTGCCTTGCTGGGTCCCTTCCCAGTTGAGTGTGACCTGAGCAAGCATCTTCAGGCTCTGGGGTTCCGTGTGCTCCAAAAAATGGGGGCAACTGCTCCTTTGTCCTTGCGTATGGTGAAGGGGGCAGTAAAGAACGTGTATGAAACATCCAGTCCTGAGCAGTCCTGCTGGTTCCTTACCAGCCCTGTTCCCCTTTAGAGACTGAAAAGGACTCAGGCCTGAGATGAGAAGTGGGGTTTTCCGGCAATGGCTGGAGGCCCGGAGTGGACTGGGGAGTCCTATGTGAGTGAAGAGACCCTGAGTTCTTGACTTCAGGACAACTGCTCATGGTCACTTGCTCTGCCACCTCGCTGAGCATGGCGAGTGAAGTCCTTAGCCCCATGAAGGCCTCAGTCTGTCCTCATATTAGCCAGGTCCCCAAGATCTCCGCCAGCTTTAACATCCTGTAAGCTGGGTGTCGTCCCAAAGCTTCCAGGGCTGGAAGGGTCTACTGGGCACAACCAGTGGGGCTAGGGAGGATGAAGTTGGGGGAACCTCCTTCCCGCCCTGCACATTCACTCATTTGATCACTTCTTCAGCAAACACCTATTGGGCACCTGCTGTATGCCAAGTTCTAGGTGCTGTGGATGCAGCAATGTGCAAGGCCACTAGCTGAAGCTGACATGCTCTGGGGGCAGCTGGACTCTAGGTGGCAGGTAATCACGAGTACAGTGAAGGAAAATCAAGTACCAGAAGATGTGGGGTGACCGGGGTATTCACCGGGTAGGAGGATCAGAGAAGGGGGAGACATGTGAGCAAGACTCTGACTGAAGTCAGCCAGCCAGGAGCCACGTGGCCTCCTGGGGCAAGTGCAAAGCCCTGGGCCATACCAGCTGGTATGTCTGAGACTCAGTGAGAAGGCTCGATCTGGCGTACAAGGAGCCAGGAGGTGGGGTCAGAGGGAGAAAGGGAGTGGCGGGGGGCTGATGTGGAACCCAGCTAGGGGTCACGGGCTTGAGGAGGTGCTGGTGAGGAGACCCCCAGACCCAGCCTTGCCTCACAGGGCTGGGGAAAGAGGGTATTCTTTGGAACCACTCTTCTGAGACCCCTGACCCCAAGGGCAACAAGCAACTGTAAATGAGAAGATGGGGAAGAACACATTCTTGAAACTCTGGGTCCAGCCCCCTAGGGTCACTCAGCCCACCTTGCAGGTGAAGAAGGTGAGGCCCAGAGAGGGCAAGCGACTTCCCCTGGATGCCCAGCCACGCAGTGTGCCTAAGTTCCCAGGCGCATCCTCCCTGCTGGGCCACACTGTGGTTATTTTTCAAAATGATGTTTGTGAAAATTAGTCTCAGTAAAGAGAGCTACAAAGGATGGCTTGGGGATGTTTTCAGCTGCCTGTAAGCCAGATAAAAGGTTCTGTTGTCGCAAAAATGCTCTTCTTGTGTATGCTATAAGCATCCATTAATTCCAGAAATTATCCAGCCTCACTAAGCAGAAATGATGGGTGGCTTTTTGAATCTGAGATGAAGACAGGGTTTTGTGTGTGTGTCGGTGGTGATGGTTTACCTATGACGGGCTCATTTTCTACCCTGAGTGGAGTATCTTAAATTTCAAGGAGGCAGGGACCATTTCTTCTCCTTCCCTGCAGCCCTGGCAGGGTAAGCACAACATTGACCTTCACTGCAGAGAAGGTTTTCCTGAGTGGCTGCAACTGTGCCGTCCTCTATACTCAGGCGTAGGTGGGCAGGAATATAGCATGTTTTTTGAATGAATGAATGAATTTGGGCCACAAAAAAGCATGACTGCAAACTATAAGGAGCTGGGAACTGCCACTGTGTGACTTCTGACCAAGATAAGGAGGAGAAGTGATATTTTTAGGGGAAGATCACAAAGTGAGTAACAGCTGAAAAGTTGGCAAAAGAAATTTTAAATTTCGGTTCCCACGTTCTGTGAAATATGCCACCCCCCCTTCTCTAGAGCTAAGATGCAGTGACATCAAAGCTAGAAGGGGTCTGTATTAGTTTTCAGCAGGTAATACTGCTTAACAAACAACCCCCAATCTTAGTTTCTTGCAGCAGTTAACATTCATACAATACGTTGCATGTCAGTAGTGGGGAGAACAGTCAACAGTGGCCACGAGCTCCAGTCCAGGCTGCAGTCAGGGTCAGGCCTGCCTTGTGTGTTTCTCATGCTCGGACACAGGCCGGATGGGGTGTTCTCATGGCAGAGGGCAGGAGCACAAGGGGGTCAGGGAGAAGGGGAGATGAAGCCCCATGTATATCTGGAAGAATAAACAGATACATAGGCCCACGTTTTGGGGGTTAACGAAAATCACATGGCCAAGCCAATCTTTCAATGGGTCGAGCTGGGGATGACTATTTGCTAAACAAAGATGCAATTTGCTACTGGAATTTAGGGAACTGTGAGTCCAATGGATTTAAAACTGTTCTTAGAAGAGCCTTGGGGTTCCCGGGGCCTCTTCAACCCACCTTGGGCCACAGTGAAGGAGGAGAGTGAGGCATACAAGTAGACGGGCTCAAGACTCCAACCTTCAATACCAACACCTGTGACAATTGTCAGGTACCATGTAAGTTTTCATTTCAAAGCTGCTTTAATAAATCATCAATTGAAAGAAAATAACAATGGCCTGATACAATTCCCCCATATTAAAGAGAGGAAGATCAGAGGACCCAAAGGAGGAATGTATGAAGCTGACCAAAGACAGAGGCCGGACCCATATCCAGCAAGAGGCCTCTTCTAAGTTCTCATGTGTTCAAACATTCACTCAACAAACACTTGCCACCCAACAACTCCCGGCAAAATTTTGACAACCATAGCATTCTCTTCCATCCTCTCTATATCTTGACAACCTACTTTGCACCTGATTCATCCAGTGATTTGTCAAATATATATATATATATATTTTGCAGTTTTTTGGCCAGGGCTGGGTTTGAACCCACCACCTCCAGCATATGGGGCCAGCGCCCTACTCCTTTGAGCCACAGGTGCCGCTGTTGTCAAATATTTTTTGAGGACTAGTATATGTCAGGCCATCCTCTAGGCACCCCCTTGAGCTCCTGCCCTCTGCCAAGGATATAGCAGTGAATGAAACTGAATTTCTCACCCATGAAATTGATATTTTAGGGAAGACAGATAATAAATAGAACAAGCTCTCTCTATAAAGTGCTGTGAAGAAATAAAGAGAGAGAATATTTATGGGGTGACTTTGGACAGAGTAGCCAGGCAGCCCTCTTTGAACAGAAGGGATTTAAGCAGAGCTGTGGGTAAAGTGAGAGATGCAATCATGTGTGCATCTGGAAGAATACACAGATACATAAAGCAGATTGGGCAGAGCCAGGGCAGAGGCACATACCTGTGTGTGTTGCCCACGCCTGTGTGTCAGAAGTGTTGCAAGAAGGACTGGGTGACAGAGTTGCACAGATGAGGCCAGGGAGGCCCTGGGAAAGAGTGGGGGTTTGTTGCTGAGGGAGGTGGGACGCCTGTGGAAGGCTGGGCTCAGGCTCTGCCTTGTGCAGTGTGGAGACTGGGAGGCTGGCTCTGGCTACCATGCAGGAGTGGGTCACCCACGGCTTGTGAGGTCTTCATCAGCTACTCAGAGACCCAGAGCAGATCGCAATGGTGTCTGTAACCTACGCCCTGGGGTGACATCTTCATGTCACCTTGGGTTCAGGGTCTTGTCTGGCACTTTTCAGTAGGTAAATACAAAGGGCCCAGCCATGGCCAGCAGCTCTTTGTGGATAAAAAGAAAATCTTCAGGCAGTGACCTGTGGGTCTCTATGAGCCTAGACCCACCAGGTGGGGAGGAAGAGGAGTTGGAAAGAGTGGGAAAATCAAATCTTTTTGGAGAATAAGGCCAGTGGCACTTTAGGGTCTGGTTAAGCCCTTGCTTTGCAATGGGAGAAGTCTTGGCCTTGGGAATGGGAAAGACCCAGAACCAGACCACCCAGCTAAGCTGCTCCCAAATTCCTGACCTACAGAAATGCATGCAATAAAGGTTCACTGTTGTTATAAGCCACTGAGTTGAGGGGGCAGTTTGTTACATAGCAACAGGTGACTAATATAATCACCAGCCTCATCCTGCCAACAGCCCCTTCCAAAGGATTTGGGGTGATTCTCAAACTCCATTTGGCCCCCAAAAAATGAAGATTTGCCCTCCCGGTGGCTTTGGGAAAGACATCATCCAACATGAATGAACAAAGCCAGTCTTCTGAGTTTGTCAACTTCGGAGTTGATAATGAGACATGCGGTCAAAAAGGGGAGGTGGGGAGAGGGAGCTGCATCTGGGAGGGAAGACCTGTTCCAGCCTCTGCTGCTTGCTAGCCACACAACTCTGACAAGTGACTCAGCCTTCCTGGGCCTCAGGTCCATCATTTGTCTAATACTTAGCAGACAGCGTCACTGTTCCCCCAACAGCAGCCAGAAGGATCTTGTTAAATTGCAAATCCAATCATGTCACTCCAGTGCTTAAAATTTGTTAGTGGCGTCACATTGCCTGGATAAAGGCGAAAGGCCCAGATGGCGGGCACGCCCCCTGCCCAGCTGGGCCCTTTAGCCTCGTCCCTGGCTGGAGGCCCAGCACAGGCACATTTTAGGCACTAAAATGCTTATGTGCAAAGAATGAATGAACACACCCAGAGTGCTGTGGATTTTGTTCCTGTGCACTCTTTCCTCCCCTCATTTCACTCCAATTTTAGGAACTCCATGAGGACTCAGGACTCAGGCAAATGCTTACTGATTTCTATTGGGTCTTGGAACGATCTGTAGTTTTCAAAAAAACTTTTGCCTAAGTCCTCAGATATCCTGGTACAGGTTGGGGTATCAGGATGTATAAAACTTCTCCAGACCACTGCCCCGGGCAGCAGGAAGACAGGGCCTGGCAGAGCCAGTCTAAGTGGAAGCCCACTGACTGTCCACGATCCAGGACAATGGGCTATGAATAAGGAGAGGAAAGTGCCGGACACTGTTAATTCACGAAATCCTCGGAAGAGTCTCACAAAGAGAACAGCATCATTATCCCCATTTCACAGATGGGGTGACTGAGGCATAGTAACTTGCACAGTGTTACCCAGCCACTAGATGGCAGAGCCAGGATTTGAACCCAGGTGGTCCAGCTTCAGGGTTACAGATGCTCGGACACCATCCCACATTGCCAGGGGCTGTGGAGAGGTACTCAGGAACTGTCCTCATCCTAACGATTGCTTCCCCATTCCCTGAGGGGCAGATGGGGGTGGAACTGCTGCCTGGTCCCTTTCTGAGAGGACGTGTGTCAAGCTACCAACAGAGTGGAGATCAGACAGGCTCAGCCCGACCCATTCCAGGCTGGGCTTCCAGGACACCTAAAGCCTTTCCTGGTGATACAGCCCATTGTCAGCCTTAGGAAGAGACAGGTCACCATGGAAACCTGGGGACTCCACAGACTACAACCGGTTGGCTTTAAGGAAACCGTTTCATGGTTCCTTCTGGGGCTCTGCTGTGAGGCAGCCAATAGGCTCCAGCTAATTGGGTCCCTCCGTTTGGACACAATGTCAGGTTAACACCCAGTGTTTAGTGGCAGCTTGGATCCCCCTTCCCTCCAGCCCTTCCTGCACACAAAGACACCTTTCCAGCCCTCCCGTGGGAGGGTGTGTTGGTGGAGGACGTCTGCTGCTGACTGACATGTGGGGTTGAGTCTTTAATTAAAGCTTACATCATGTGTCAGTCAGAAGAAAAGAAAGTTCAACTTGAAGTTCGGGTCTTTATCCTGAGCATCCTTTCAAGAGCCCTTTCCGTGAGGGGGAGTGTGACCTTCTCCAGGAGCTGTGCCAAGATCTTTCTGAGCCCTGAATCTGACAGTGCAGTGGTGACAGTGTGGCATCACCATGCATGCCTGACCACAGGACCACATGCTGACAGTTGGCACTGGGCTGACCTTTAACAATCATCAGACCCATGGTTCTCACCCCTGGTGTCCGTCTGGAATCACCTGGGCAGCTTATTTGAAATACCCACCCCTGGGCCTCACCCCGTCCAATTAAATACAATATCTGAGTGGCACCCAGGCAAGGACACTTTGCCAAAGCTTTACCTGTGGTTTTGATGTGCAACCAGGGCTGAGGATAAATCCAATCCCCTCTCTCTACAGATGGGGAAACTGAGGCTCCGAGAGGAGAAGGGACTTGGTCCAGACAGTGGGGAGCTCAGAGATTTACAGAATCCCATCTTATCCCTCCTCCTGACCACCCCAGCCCCAAAGGTCGGGTCGGGTGAGGAAACAGCTCAGAGAGGGGAGGTAAGTGGCACGGGGGTGCCGAGAGCCAAAGAGAAAGGGGCCAGCTCTGAGATAGGACGATGTCACTGCTGTCCCAGCTAGGGAAGTAGGGTGGGGTGCAGGAAGCCAAACCTCAGCCCTTCTCTACCTTTTAAAACCTGTGGAGGATGACGACACTTTAGTCACAGGCTAGCAGCATCGCCCGGGAGCTTGTTAGAGTCTCAAGTTGCCCCTAGACCTACTGAATCAGAGTCTGCCCTTAAGGTGACTCACAAGCACATTCACGTCTCACAGCCCTGTGGACTGGCTCGGGGCTGGACACATGGGCTCTAGTTGTATGACCCCCAGAAAGTTCTCTTACTTCTCTCAGCCAGTTTCTTCATCTGTGTACGGGATACGGAACCTTAAAAGGTCCAAGTTGGGAGGACCAGAGAGGGGAGCAAACTGACCGTGTTCACGCAGCCGGAGAGGGGCAGAGCCGCCATCAGCGAGGGGTCAGGCCCCGTGAAGCTCCCAGGCGCCGCCTCCTGATGGGGGGCAGGAGGTGAGGGAGACTGCAGGTGGGATGGGCGCGAGAGGCCGCCCAGTGCTGTGCACTTGCCCTTTTCCTCAAACAGCCTCGTTGCTAGAAATCACACCTCCCCTTTGTAAACCTCAGGGATTTGGTTTCCGTCCTGTCTTTAGGATCTAAAAAAATAACAAAAGATCTCAAAACAAAAGTTTGTGCTTAGATTTAAGAAAAAAAAAGTTTGCGCTTAGGAAGTGAAGTTGTTTGAACTTGGGGGAGGAGAATAAGGTGTCTACCTTCTCCTCCTCCTCACTTGTTCTCGGCAGAGTATGTGGGTGTGCCCATGTGCGCGGCGCCTATGCACGCATGCATGTTGTGTGTGCGGTCATCTGCCTGCCTGGGTGTGTGCTTATGTGGCTGTAAATGCATGCATGTGCCTCTGTGTACATATGGAGCTGTGAAATTCTGTGTGTGCATGTGTGGGTGCCTACATGCCTGTGTGTATGTGTGTGACACATGCCTTTCTGCGTATGCGCACTTGTGTACATGTGCAAATGCACCTGCCCATGTGAGTGTGCGTGCACATGCAATTGTGCACATGATGTGTGCATGTGTGTTAGGGGGCACGGGACATTAGATAGCTTAACGGCTGCACTTAGGAGTGGGGAGATGGGAAAGCCCAGGAAATCCTTGGCACTCAAGGATTCAACACATAATTCTGGGTCATTTCAACTACTCCAGAGGTCTGTGGCTGGTAATAATTTATAATTTTGCTGGGGCCAAAACATCAGAGTGGAGCAAAGCTGGGCATGAGCCTTGATGACCACCTAACAGAAAACATGAAATGACCTCAAAAGAATTATACTGATTAGGGATAATAACAGGAAGGAAGATGAAGACGTCTGAGAATTCAGTGGCTTTTAGCCTGGAAGACAGAAGCAGGGAGTGGATTAAAGCGTGGAGAGTTGAATTTGGCCCTGGCTTGAATCTTTCGCTCCAAAAGAGCCCACCACATGCTGCCCTGAGTGGAAACAAGGAGCAGTGATTCCCCCTACCACGAGTGAGCCCCTACATGAGAGGCGGAGCTGCTTCAGGCAAGGTTGATGAGCTGCAGAATAGTGTGTTATTAACCACGAAAATGGCTTTGGCCTCGGCTCCATTGTTATTAGAAGTCCAACATAGTAGTTTAACATTTCTGTTACACTTTGCTCCTTTTTTTAGAGGCCAGTTTATGCCTGAGACAGTATTTCCCCAGTTAAAAATCTCATCTTATTTCTCGTGAATGTCAAGGGTCCATGGTAATTGTAAGTATCAGGAAAAAAAAAATTGGGACTAGTTGGATGGAGTCAAACTTATAAATGCATGAAAATTATTAATAATAATATTTTAATGGCTCATCTATATTGAAAGCTGACAATTACACTGCGTGCTAAGAGCTTTTATATTAACTATAATTACACTTATATTAAGTAGAATAATATGATTCCTCACTTCCAGAACTGCTTCCTGGTAAAATTCTACAAAGCCTTAAGAGGCAGCTAGAATCATTACCTCCTCTGAGAAACCTTTTCTACTCATGTTAGCAACTGCGTCCCTAAATTACAGAGCCTGTCTGTCCCTCCTCCACCTCCTCTCCTCACCAGGTTCCCTGAGAACCTTATTCATCTGTCCCCAGCACGCACAGCCACCTGGGCAGAGGGAGAGCTCTGTGTTTGTGAAGTGAATATTGAATATCGCACGGGCTTCTCCCTTCTAGTAGTCTCTGTGAATTCCACTCCTCACCTCCCCCCGACTGCAGCCTTCATCTCTGCTCATTTCTCATTCAGGATAAAACTGATTTGGGCTTTTCTGCTTCAGGTTTCATAGCTTATAAAAGCATTAGAGAGCTGAGGACGTTCCCCCCAGCAGGCAGCACGTGGGGAAGCCAGTGGCCTTGGGAAGCAAGACAAAGGCTTCCCTGAGGCTCAGAATGGCTCAGTCATAGGCTCAGCTCCCCCTCCCCGATCTTCCCCCTTCTCCTTGGAGGTCGCCATCTCTCTTGACAGTCACAGCCCTCCACCTGTGCCCTGGACCCCAGCTCTTCCCATGTCTGCAAAGGCCCCTTTCCAGCAACCATCACTTCTTTCTACCCGTAGCACCCTCCTCCTTCTCTCTGGGTCTTTCTCAGCAGCATTCCAGCAAGTTCAAGTCTCTCCATCTTAAAAGAATGATGATAATGCGGCCATCGATCCCTCTCGAACCCTCACTCCCTCTTGCCCCGTGTTTCTCTTCCGTTTTCACAACTGCGCTTATCCAAAGCTTGTAAGGAGAGAGAAAAGGATGCTCTCAGTATTTGCACAGCACCCCCTCCTTATACAGCGCGATGCAACCCGTCTCCACAACCTTGGCTCCAAGTCTCCAATGACCTTTGGGTCATGAGCCCGGTCGACATCCTTCAGCCCCCTTCTTGGAAGCTTTTACACCAGAGACCATTTATTTCTTCTCAAGCCTTCCTGTCCCCTCCCTTTCCATAACCCACAGTCGGGTCTTCTGCCTGCCTCTCCTTTTTACCACCTTCAGCTGTCCCCTCTGTGCCTTTCCCTAGGTCACAATGTTCCTCTGATCCTCTTCTCCCGCTTTGTGGAGTCGATGACCACAGACGAACTGCCCAGGTTGGACTTCTCTCTCGAGCTCCAGACACTCGCATCCAGGCCACAGGCACCTCAAAGCCCACCCAACACAATGCCTCCTTCTTGTTGCCTGCCACACGAGGCCTTCCAGGCTGCACCTTCTTCTCCTGGCGCCCCCACTTGGGTGCCTGGCACCGCTGTCCACCAGCTGGGCACACGGCAACGCTGAGCCCCCCTTTTGCCTCCCCACCCACACCAGGGAGATGCCAGGTCTTCCTTCCACCCCTTGAATCCGCCTGCTCCCCATCCTCACGCTGGGTCTCCAGAGAAGCTCTTTGACACCATCAGCTCCCTCCGCCCTGCTCCCCCTGCTTCCTTTCATGACCCCCCACCCCATCCCCCACAAACAGGCACCCAAAGGTGTATCTGCTCAGGCCTCTCTCGTCACTCATGATGCTATGAGACCTGCACCTTAGTCTCCTGTGGCTCCCCTTCTAGCAGGAGAAACATACTGTAACCCAACACATTATAAAAAGTCAGGGGATAATAGATGTTATCATGACAGATGAGGCAGGGAAGGAGCTGGAGAGTGGTGATGGATTAGAGGGAGGGCTCAGCTGGAGAGGTCAGGGAAGGCTTCTCTGGGAGGGTGATATCAGAACAGAGTGAGCAAGGAAGCCAGCAGCATCCCTGGATCCCTAGATTCAAGGCACAGAGAGTGGCCAAGTACAAAGGGCCTGTGGCAGCTGGGGATTCAAGGTGTTTCCAGGAACAATAGGCCTTTGCTGTCTCTGCTCCAGCTACACTGAAAGTGCACTGCTCCCCACAGGCACTTTCTCCCCTCTACTCTCTCCCATACTCCACTTAGAAACCTACCCCCTCATTCTCCTGGTTAGCCTTCCTTAACCTGTTAGATTCAGTTGCAGCCCCATCTCCCCGAGGGAAGTCAGCCTGGAACCTCACCCCGGCTGGATCAAGGCCCCTCCTCTGAGCTGCCGCAGCACCTATTATACTCATACGATGACAGCTTCATTGGCCATTCAGAGGCCATTCCGGAGAAAGAGTTTCAAAATTGTTTTGAAGGGTGGACTCAGCACTGGCATCAGGGCATGGCGTCCCAAGGGGAGTACCTTGGAGGTGACCGTGGTGATACTCAGCAATGAGGTATGTAGCACTTTTTCTAGGATGAGTTCACAAACTTCATTGTCTGACCTCGTATCTCTGCTCCACTGTGTCTGGAAGATGCTCGTAGCCAGGGCTGGAGTCACCCGGAGGCTCCTGCCTTCCCATGTCTGGCCCTTGGGTGGAGGAGGCTGGGACCGTGTCCAGAGCACACCCACATGGCTTCTCTGGGGAGCTTGGGCTTCTCACAGCACCGAGCTGGTTCTTAGAGGGAACCTCCTGAGAACAGGAGAAAATTCTGAGAAATCAGTCAGAGCTGTGTGGCCTCTTCCAACCTGGCCTTAGAAGCCATATAGTGTCATTCCAGCACACTCTCTTGGTCCAAGTAATCAGCGGCTCGCTCAGATCAAGGGGAGGACAGAAGCCCAGACCCCGCTTCCCGAAGAGTTTGTGTGTTAAAATCCTGCGGTGAACGTGAATCAAATGATCACAGTGACCCCTGTCTATACCCCAAATTACAAACTGCCAAGTGTTTTCAGGCCCACCTGCCTGTGTGGTCCTCACTGAGATTCAGGGATGAAGAAATGCAGGCACAGAGAAAGAAACACGTCCTAATAAGAGACACATGCCCAGCGCTGCTACTGCTCAGAGCAGGGGCCACGTGGGCCATGCTGCCCACCCCCAGGTGGTCTGCAGCAAGTCTCCCTGGCACAGAAATAATTATGGCTGCTGCCCATTATGCACCAGGCACCATTCTCAACATTTCATAGGTATTAATTCATTTTACCCTCAGAACCATCCAATCAGATGGTGGTGTGATTATTCCTATTTTACAAAAGAGGAAAGTGAATCATGGAAAAGATATGAGTGAGGCAAGGGTGATGACTGCCATAGGTGAGAAATTTTGAGATGCTAAAAAAAAAAATCTCTCGGAAATCAAGGGAAACAACATTTTCATGTAATAGTATTAAAATAAAAATTATTGCAAAAAATCTATAATAAATAAAATGTCAAAAGTTTAAATTAAAAGGGGATACTGAAGTCATGTCCAGCCTAGACCATTCACACCACAATTGACCTGGAGACCTGTAAGCCTAAGAAGAAATGCTTGTGGTTGTAAGCTACTGAATTTGGGGGTAGTTTCGTTATACAGCATTATTGCAGCAATAGCTGACAAATAACAAAAAGTAATATTCATGGGGCACCTGTAGCCCAGTGGTTAGGGCGCTGGCCACGTGCTCCAGGGATGGTGGGTTCAAATCCAGCCCTGGCCTGCTAAACAAACAAACAAACAAAAAATAGACACACTCTCAGAGGGGCCCTAAGGCACCCCCATGCTGGCTTTGTGGTGGGCGCCTGTAGTCCCAGCTACTTGGGAGGCTGAGGCAAAAGAATCGCTTAAGCCCGAGAGTTTGAGGTTGTTGTGAGCTAAGATGCCATGACACTCTACCAAGGGCGACATAGTGAGACTCTATCTCAAAAAAAAAAAAGAAAGAAAGAAAGAAGTAATATGCCTAAAGACCCTCCTCTGGCAAATGGTGGACCAGGGATTTGAACACAGAAAGTCTCAGATCAGAATCTATGTTATTCACAAGTATAATATTCTGCCTTTGTTATTTAAGGACAAGGGCACAGAAGGTGTGTGCTCAGGATACCTGGCTTGGCTCCGTCCTTTCTCTGGGCTATAATTCACTTTTCTGCTCAGAGCTCTGCATCCTGGGGGGAGGCAGGGGCCCCCTGGGGAGTGCCGCTCCCTTTCCCCTTGCATTTGGTGGATGACGCTGGTCCTGGAACCTTCCTTCCAGCTGATGCTCTAAGAAGGCCGACCTCAGATTTCAAAGCAAGATGCCAACCCCAGACCAACATGTTCAGAGTTTAGCTACTTGATTCTTGTACTTCTCACCTTGTGTCAAAGATACACAAGAGTCAGCAGAGAGAGGATTTCTGGGGAAAGAGCATTCCAGGAGAGCGCTGTAGTGCACCGTGGGAGAGTCAGCCTCTCAGCCCAAGCCCCCGATTGCTGGGTGTGTGTCCCTGACCTAAGGGACTCTGTGGGCCACCACTTGTCCTCTGCTTAATAAATCTCATGAGGGTGGGCTCGATGGCTCACATCTGTAATCCTAGCACTCTGGAAGGCCAAGGAGGAAGGATGGCTTGAACTCAGGGGTTCCAGACCAGCCTGAGCAAGAGCAAGACACTGTCTCCAAATAAATAAATAAATAAATCTCATGGGTGACAGACCGGCTGGGTTGGATGCTAAAGATTCCAGTGAATGCAGATCAGCTTACACTCTTAGCGTGGATAGGGGCAGAGCACGTGGGTTTCATATGGGCCAGATGTGGGCTGACCACAAAAGGAAGCCAGCCTGGGGGCACCTTAGGCCCCCTCTGAGAGTGTATCTTGGAGGGGCTAACGGCCTCAGCACAGAGAATCCAAAGATGTCAGAAGGTTCCTTGGGGCTGTGGAAGGACTAAGCAACCAGCCCAGCTAGAAATGCGCAGAGCTCACAGAGGCCTGCAGGTGAGAGGTTCCCGGTGACAGCAGATGGTCTCTAAAGAATCTACAATTACCTGAGATTTTAATGCCATCATCAGACATCTGCCATGCTGCCAGCATGACACCCTCTTCCCACGGGGCTGCAGTTTCTAGCCAAGGGAGAACTCCCCACCTCCTGGCCTCTTCTCTCTCCAACCTCAAGGATGGAGGGGAGAGAAACCAGAAGTTAAAGGGAAGCTAAAGGGAAACGTTCCAGTTTTTGGAGTGCAGGAGACCACAGCTGGGGGAAGGAGGGAAAGTCTTTTCTTTGAATGAAGACTAGAAATTGAATTTGCACACGGCCTGGGGAATTTTGTTTGAGACTATATTTGCCACTGAAAATGCTTGAAGTGTATTCTGTTTTCCAAGAAAAATCATGGGACTGTCCAAATGTCCATCTAGGGATGGGGGCAGGGGGAAGGATGTCTATAAACACTCAGAGACAATTTAAAGAAGCGTCGAGGTCTGAAGCTGATTTCTGGTGTCGTCTATAGAGTGGGGCTTGTTTGAAGTCAGGCTGTATGTGGTGTCCTGAGGCTGGGCCTGCCACGTTAGGGTGGCTGGGTGGAGACAGTTGGAGCCAGCCAGGTCTCTCCTCTTCTCCACAGTAAACAGTCGCCACTGGGCATGGAGACACTTGGCAAAGAGCTACATCCCTCGGGACTTGGCACAGGTCGGAAAGGTCACATGACAGAAGTGATGTGTCCATAGCCCTGAAAACGGCAGGAGGACATCTACACTCTTTTCCCCTACCCTCCAGCTGGACCTGAATGTCATCATGCAGACGATGACAAGGTCCTTGAGTTGGAGGAGCCTGAAGATGGAAGAAGCCTGGGTGCCTGAATGACCAGGTGGAGCAGAGAGGCTTTTCCATGGAGAAGTCCGTCCCCTGCTACAGTGGCTCGGCCTTTCACTGTGGGTGGTAGAGCCACTGGGTTCTCTGAACCACACTCAGACATGGCACCCCACCCTCAGCTGGCTTCCAGCCCTGCCTCATCTTGGCTGTGCCACCTCAGGCAAGTGACTTTGCCTCTCTGATTTCCATTCCCTCTTACTAAAAAGGGATTCATAACCCTTTCACGTGGCTTTGCCGTGAGCAGCCAATGAGAGCATGCAGCAAAAAGGCCAGCACAGAGCTTGGTGCAGCATAAAGTCCTCATGGAAGGTCAGCTCCGTCCCCTTCCCCCATTCCTGGCAGCTGAGCCCTTGGCAGGCCTCCCTGTCAGCCCCCACCGGGCTGTGACGCAGGCTGAAGTTTTTCTTTTGAGTTAAGTGACAGGTTCAGGGAGGCGAAACACAGCAAGCACTGGGAGTTCACAGCACAGAATTCTCTGAACTCAGATCCCCAGCGCTCCCTTCCTAGGTCTGGCGATGAGCAGGCTTGTCTCTGAATGGTCTCACTGCGTGGGGAATTTTCCTACAATCTCATTCTGTCCTCTGTGCCAGGACTAAGGAGACATTGACCGAGAAGTCTTTCTCCTCTGCTGCAGCGGCTGTGGCTTTTAACCCCACTCCAGGAGGAGAACTGGGATGCAGGGACTGCGGCCGGCCAGGCCGGGGCTGGGGCAAGCGTGTTCTGCTTAGCGATGGTTGGAATGTTGTGGATTATGCAACACGAATACTAATTCCTTCTAGAAGAGAACCTCAGGGATGCGAGGGGCTGCCGCCCTCCCCCCATCCTATTTATCGCCCATTTATGGAAGGGACTTGTTCCTAGACCCAGGTGGAGGGAGGGATGGCTGCAGCTCTGGGCTCAGCAGGTCACATGGTGAGGGGATTGTTCAGTGCACGTGCCCGCCTGGCTCAGCACTTCTGACGGTGCAAGGAGGAGTGTTCACCTGCCGGTCTCTGTGCACAAACACCAGTCCAAGGGACTTGCCTCCCACACTGACCTTCCGTGCCTGGTGTGGGTGAAGGACTGAAGGGGAGCTGGGCCCCAAGTGTGCAGAGATCAGAAGCTCGGCTCCCGTGTGGCTAGAGGTTGAGAGATGGGGCCCCAGGTAGGCAGAGGTGGGGCGTTCTCCCCAGCCCCACACCTGGTCTTGTTTGATCTTGCTGCCTCCACAGCCTGGCTTTGTCCTGACTGTCCAAGCAGGGGGTTGAGCGCCTGATGGACAGGGACCTTGCCCAGTGTCTCAGGGCTGAGAGTTTCTCCTTTGGCCTCTGCTTACTGTCCCCACCTCATCCTGTCCCACTTCACAGGAGGGCTCCTGCTGTGTCCCAGTATTCAGAGTACTGCCCAGAAAGTTGTCTAACAGAACTTGTCCACCAGACACAGCGTGGATGGTGTCCTGGCACAGGGGTGACAGTCTAAGTGAGGCTGAGAGGGCTGGATAATTCTCAGGTGTGGGGCCGTCCTGTCCTCGGAGGATGCTGAACAGCACCTCTGGCCTCTGCCCACCAGATGCCAGGGACACTCCGGCCCCAGTCTTGATAATCAAAGCAGTTTCCAGACATTGCAAATGTCTCCTGGGAGCAAAATCACTGTTTTCCACACAGGGAGCCTCAAGGAGCTAATGGCCCACAGAGGGCCTCTTCTCCAGGGGGACAGGGACAACTCAGGACACACCCTAGAGGGGCCAGAGGGGCCAGGGCCGAGGGAAGGCACAACTTCCCATCTCTGGGCTTTATCTCCCCACATATTTAAACCTGGAGATGGACTCAGGGCTGAACACAGGGTGAAGGCAGGTGTCTTGGGGAGGGAAGCCAGCTTTGTTTAGAAGAGGCACACTTCCTCTTGGAAATGCAGAAAATACACATGGTCCAGGACACCGCTTTGTAACAAACCCATTTTAATTGATAGAGTACACAGAGGTCCAGGGCAAGGGATTGTGACTGAGTGAAGCCAGGCCCCACACCTGCACACCCAAGGTACCTGGTCTCGTCTGCACAGAGGGCTCAGGTGGGGGACAGAGGCAGGGTTGGAGCTTCTGCTTTGAGCACAGACACAGACAGGGCCAAGGCTGGGTGCAAGTGTAGGTATGCAGAGCTGGGCTAGGACACGTACATCAGGGTGTTCACATGTGTACATGTATATACATGGGCACGATGTACCTATAGGAACCTTCATGACTGATCTAAGAGAGGGTCAGGGATTAGACACCCTCAGGAGAGGGGCACGCTGTGGACTACACTGAACGCCCAGAGCTACTCTGCTTCTGCCATGCACAGACTTGCTGTGTGGCCTGAGGCAAGTTAGTTACCCTCTCTGGGCCTCAGAGAGACCCACTAGATGACCACTAAGCTTCCCTGTGGCCCTAAACTTCAATATTTTTAAGGAGATTAAAATATAAAATGTATTTGTTAAGAGCTGACGACAAGGGCCTTTGGTTTACAGGATTGAAGCCCGCCACACCTGAGTCCACAGTGGTATCCAGCATAACCCAAATCCCAGGCACAAGAAAAAGACTCCCTAGGAGCGTCCTGCCAGACCTCTCCCTGGCTCAATTCTGGTCCCCGCCGCTCCTTCCATGCGAGTGTGGAAGGTGGGGCAGCAGGCCTGGGCATTCTCTTTGTTTTCTAGCACACAGTGGACTCAGCACCCAGTAGGTGCTAAATAAATGCTTGAGGAACAAACACGGGAGAAGACAGCCTAGTTCTAGGGGGAGATCTGCCCTGAACTAGCGAGGGTGTGGGATGGGGCCTGGGGCATGTCAGCCTCCCCTCAGCTGTCTCCTCCGTGAACTGGGGATGAAAGAAACAGCCCTGCCTGCCTGCCCCACGCTTGTGCAGCATCTGTAAACCGTGGAGCTCAGCACAGGGGCCAATGTCTAGCTGCTGACAGGCCATAGGGACCCTGTCTGAGACTGGGGAAGGAAGCTGTCCCCAGGGAGGCAGTGGATCTGAACTGGGCAGGGGCCCAGCCAAGGAGGGGTCACTAGGCTTTTACAGTACAATGATTTCCATTTCTACCTCTGTACACAAAACAAAAACAGCGCAACAACCAAGCACAAGCATCGGGAACGCAGTCAGGAGAAGGACCTGATCAAAGTGACACGGCCACCCACCCTTCGAAGGGTAGGGAGGAAACCGGCATGTGTGGGGAGGGGAGTAGAAACGGCTGCCCCCGAGGGCAGGGGCTTCAGGATCGGGATGAGCGTTCTTCCAGCTGCCCCCTAAACCCAGCTGGGTCTCATGCCACCAGTAGTTCCTGACGTCTCCCAAACTTGTCTCCTGTCCTACAGAGAGGCGTCATCCCACGGAGTAGCTGAAACCACGGGAGAGCCACAGCCTAGAGGACTCTGAGGGAAATGGTGAGAAGGCAGATGAACGCAGAGGTGAGCCTCCGTCTGGTGCCAAAGTTCCTTACTGGGGCCTTGTCAGGGGATGTGGGCAGTGGGCATCTGGGGCCACCTCCCTTAAGGCACTGCCCAAGCTCCGCCCCAGCGTCTCTGCTCACTGGATGGTGCATTTGTCCCTCTCTCGGGCCTGGCCCTCCCGAAGGACCTTGGCCTTGATATACTTGAGGTCGCTGTTGACGCTGGGGCGGCGGGCGAAAGGTGAGACCATGCCGTAAGCATCGGCCTCCTTGATGCGGCGCATGCAGAAGGGCCTGGGGTGGAAGGCGTCCCCGTACTGCACGGAGATCTTGCGGTGCAAGGCGGGGCTCATCTCGTGGGGCAGCTTGGCCATGCTGAAGAGCACGTAGAACATCTCGTCCACGTTCGTGTTCTTCTTGGCTGACACCTCGAAGTAGGCGCAGTTCTCGTCACCTGACACCAGCAGCTCGGCCTCCGTGGTGGGCACCTGGCGGCAGAGCTCGCCGTGGTCGTTCTTGTTGCCGCAGATGACCATGGGCAGCTCCGCCGCCTCCTTGGTCTTGTTCTTCAGGCAGGACTTGACCTCTAGGATCTGCTTCTGCAGGCGCTTGACCTCGTCGAAGGACTCCCGGTTATCCAGGCTGAACACCAGGATGAAGACGTCGCCTGTGGGGAGAGAGTCCCAGGTGGTCAGCTCACCAGGTGGCTCGGACCTTACTCAGCGCTCTCTGGCCACAGACCACCTGTCCGAACAGCTGACATTTGCAGGCACACCGAACCTGTCACGCAGCAAGACTGACTTAACCCTGATGGGTGCTCTCTGGGTAGCTGCTCTGATTCTCCCTGTTTTCTGGGGCAGGAAACTGAGGCTCAGAGGGGCTGAATCCCCTGTCCAGGGTGCAGAACTAATATGCGGCCCCGCCTGGTTCAAAGTCGGCCACCTCGTTTCCTTGCAGGGCTGGAGAGGACGTGGGCAACTCGAGTGGACTGTGTCAGGATGATGACAAGGGCAATTCCCACGACAGCAGGGTCTCTCCTGACCTGCTCTCCAAGCACAGTTGTATCCCACCTCTTCCACTTACCAGCCACGTCATGCTGAGTGGGTCAGGCAACCTCTCTAACCCCATTTCCCCCTGTGTCCTATGCGCATGTAACACTGCCTTGCAGGACTGTTGTGAGCGTTGTATGAGGTAAGGAATGGAGTGGGACACATGTTTAGACACCTTGGATGTCAACAATAACAATGAGAACAAGGATCCACCAAGAGCTGGGCATGTCTCCTGTGCTCTGGGCCTGCTGCTGCCTGGACTCCTGTCAACACCTCTCTCAGAGAAGATTTCATTACCCTCATGTTCTAGGTGAGTAAACTGAGGCTCAGGGAGGGTGAACAACCTGCCCAAGATCACACAGCTTAAACGTGGCTAGGCCAAGATTTCAGCTCTCACCCAGCCCCTTCCCTGCACCCAGGAGGAACTCTGTCCATGCTGAAAACCATGGGATGAATATGTGAACGCTGGCCTCTGAGGACCACTCTTTCTCTGCCATAGTTCACTGCACTCAAGGCAGGTGCTGAATCTGAAATAGAAACAGACGTGGAGAAGGTAGGGTGGTGGGGAGGCTGTCTGCGCTGGGGCCTCTGTCCCAATTTCCCGATCTTCCTACAAAGATCAGTCTCATTCTCAAAGCTCCTTCTGCACTTTTGCTTAAACTATTAATAATTTGGTGCTGTTGACACAAGATCCCTGCTTCACAGGTGAGGAAACTGAGGCCCAGAGGAGTTAGCAACCGGCCCGAGTTCTCAAGCAGAGTCAGGCAATTCCAGCTTCTGGTGGGACTTCCTCCTCCTTCCTCTGGACCCCCAGAGCACACCATGCACCCCGTCCCCAAGAGCACGCGCCACACTCACAACAGCCTTCGGGACAAGTATGTGAGCTCTGGAGCAGGGGAGAACGCCATCACCCATTTATCCTCGTCCCCTGGGGCCTGGCACACAGTGGGTGTTCACTGAGCCTGCTGAATGGATGGGAGAGGACGGAGTGAGCTGCGGCCTGGGCTATCTCGAAAGCCACTTGCAAGGCAGCATCAACCTGGCAACCGTCCCCACTTGGGCTGCCAAATGCCATCCCGTTAGGCTAATGCTGAGCCCCTGAGGATTTGGTGGCCTTGACATATTCAAATGCTGGCCTGCGATGCCAAGCATCAGAGACCGGCTGGCAGCTGGAAGAAGAGCTGGCAGAGGAATTAACGGTTCTCAGAATCTCCTGCGCAGTAGCACCAAGCTGGAAAATGAGGTGCAGGCTGGTGAGTGCAGAAGGCAAGTGGCAAACGATGTGCTCAGAATGCGACCCGCACGTCAAGAGACACAAAAATCCTCCGCACTGGGGCGGAGGGTTGGGGGGGACACGGATACAAATGCCAATGTGCTTGTGGGGTTCTGGAAGAGTCCACACCAAACTGGCAGGGTGGCCACCCTGGGGGAGGGGCAGGAACCCCAGATTGTGGACAGGGGTCAAAGAGAGTTGGCCTTATTCTGTGGTGTTTGCGGGGGGGGGGGGGGTGTTCAAGTATCATTTGTGTAACCAAAGGTTAGTGTGGAAAATATACACGCGCTCCCTCTCCACGTCTCCCCCGCCCTCTGTCACTAGTCTTGCTCACATCAATGGGCACACAGCCCCTTTCCCAAGGGGGGGAGACCTCACAGCCACTCTGGGGGGAAGTTATGCTGGCTGTGCAGCCAGGGAGGCTGACTCTGTCACTCATCTAAGCCACCAAGTGGTGGAGCCAGGTTTGAACCCAGATTGGCCCACGGCTTTTCTGTCTACACACTCTCCGGTGTGAGGGTTGGGGGTGATGGTGCTATCTGAGTCAGATGGTCAGCGAGGACAGTCTGGAAGAGGCAGCCACCTGCCCAGAGGGCTCAGGCTGGGCATGGCTTGGGTGTCCTGGTGTAGGGGTGTCTCAATTTGGGGGGCTATTTTAAAGATGCGAGATGATCACTCCTCCCTATCACTGCCTGTGCAGCCTGAAGCAGGCAGACAATAAATGCTGACTCAAGGTAAGACTGATATTCACTGTGCTCTGTCTGCTGACCAAGCACTTTACATACGTGAACTCACTCAATGCTTACGATGCCCTGAGATGGGTGATGATGTGATGCCTATTCTTCAGATGAGGAAACTGAGGCACAAAGAGATAAGAGTTACTTGCCTCAAGGTACAAAATCAGGAAGCAGCAGAACCAGGACTCAGACCTCAGCAGACGGGTCTCCGGGCTTGCCCTCTCAGATCCCACCCTGACCTGCCAAAACCACACAAATGATAGCACAGCCCAGTCTCTATGCGTCCCTCACTCCCTACAATCTCCCTCACCTTCCCTGCTAGAGCCCAGAGGCTGTAGGATCACTTTCTGGTAAAGTACCAGAGCCAGATTGCCGCTGACCAGCTGTGTTACCACCTGGAGCGCATTACTGATCCCTCTGGGCCTCAGTTTCCCAAACAGAGGCAAATTCCTACTCTCCTAGGTTAATTGTAAATATTATATAAATGCTTGCCAAGCTCTGAGGACAGGGCCAGGCCCACAGCTCCTGACAGGTGTTAGCACCGCCATCCTGTTACTGTCTCTATTACTAGGCCCCTTCCCTTTGGCTGAGCACTGCTTGGGCTCTGCCCTCACCTACCTCTCTCAGAGGTGGGGTGTCAGGATCCCTGTGCCCTGCAGATCTACCTTGGGCCCTGGAGCACTTCTAGGTCACCACCCAGAGGAGGAAGGCAGCAGTGTGGACCATCTTGTGCCTTGGAAAGGAGTGTGCTCAGTGTACATTTGTGTCAGTGCCTGATCTAGAAGGCAGCCCCTGCGGTCATGAGCAGCCACAGTCAAATGGAACGGAATGAGGGCCCCGACAACATCACTATTTTGTAAGCAGCCATGCGCCTGTCAGCCTCACCATGCAGGGGACCTGTGTGGGTGCCGTTCAGACCGCGGCTGGACAAGCGCTCTGCAAAGTACAAAACGCCCATATCAATGTACATGTGCCCATACCTCCCTGAGCCCACATGCCCAGCCCAGGCACCTGTGAGGATGGACAGCCTGCGCATGGCTGGGAAGGGGTGGTTGCCGGAGGTGTCCAGGATGTCCAGCTGGTACATGTCACCGCGGATGTTGTACACCTTGCGGTGGAAGTCCTCGATGGTGGGCGTGTACTGGTCCTCGAAGCGTCCATTAAGGAAACGAGAGACGATGGAGCTCTTGCCCACCCGAGAGGCGCCCAGCACCACCATGCGGTACGAGTTCTTGGCGGGCACACTGAAAGTGCAGTTCCCGCTGGACAAGGTCTTCATCATGGCTCGGGGCTGCGAGAAAAAGCAAGGGAGCAGGGCTCAGCAGGCCCTCTAGCCAGCAACCCCGCCGCCCCTGTTGGCCTCCCCTCTGAGGCCAGACTCGGTCTCAGTTTTCTGTCTATCAAATGGGAATGTCAAGTGAGGCTCCCTCTCAGGGGCATGGAGTTCCACCCTGTTGTTAGTTCACCCCGGCCTGTTTCTTCTTCACTCCTTCCTTCATCCACGTGCTCACTCCCCCTCCCATCCACGTATCCCCTTGTTTATTACTGTGCAGGACCCTCACCTTGCTCCTAACTACCAATCTTGGACAAAGAGTTTCACCTCTCTAGGGGTCATTTTTCTCATCTATAAAATGAGCCCAACTCATAAAGTTGTTGCAAAGGGTTTAGCACATGGTGGGATTGCAGAAAGGTTAACTATTGTGAGGATCTATTCTTTCCCGGGTGTATCTATCCATCCTCACCAACTCTGGCTTCCCGGGAGCCTGTGATTCTGGGACAGGGAAGGCTAGCATGACACCGGCGGAGGGCGGGGGTGGCGGGTGGTACTGTGGCCATTCAGGAAGCAGGGAAAGGCTGAGTCCAGACCACACGCTCTAAGCCTGACCAGAGAGGCTGCCCCTGTGCTCTGCATGGGGAGGGCGCTCTCCCATCACGGCCCACCAGCTGGCCTCTTTATCTCTTGCCCAGAGGTTTGCCCAGACCCTAAGAAGTCACTTGTCCCTAGGAGTCCGACAGGCCTGGACTAGAGGATGTGGGACAGGGGAATAACTCCCTGGTGACTCAAGCTTCCCTCACCACTCCAAGGATTAATGGTTCTGGGGAAAATCCAGAACCTTCTATGGGAGCCTCTTAGCCTCATGAAAGAGGTTGAAATGGATCCAAGCTCTAAACCTCAGGTGGAGATAAGCTCTTCAGGCTCCATCAGGCCCACCCCAAAGTCCGTCACAGCCCAGCCCACCCTCCTTTCTCATCTCAGCACCCACCAGAATGCCCCAGAACCCCTGATCTGGTCACCCTAGTTAGTCCGAGCTCTACTGAGCTCCTGCCAGCCCCTCCCCCAGACCATCACCCTCCCCTATGTTGCAGGGTTTGGCTCAAATGCCACCTCCTCTCTTAGGGCCTAATTCTCCAGAGGAGAGTTTTCCAGGCCTGGAATAGCAGATGGACACAGGCCTGCAGGTTGGGAACTGCACAAGGCATCTGGCTGGGTGGGTGACTAGGGGCTACATCCCAGAGGAAGAGGCATCTTTGTGCAGTTCAACTGCTCAGGGGAGGCATCATTTTTCAGTTCACACCAAGGGCTGTATGTGCTGAGACTCGGTCCCCACCCCTGGGTGCTCCAAGTCAGAGTCTTCTCCATTGACCCCAAAGCCCCCTCCAACTTCAAAACTTTCTGTCATTATGTGCAGAGAGTCTGACATGGCCACTTGAGCCAGAGAGACCTCCTGTGTACGAGTATCTGGCACGTGTCCGTATTTGCTCGCCCTGCCCAACTGCGAGCTCCTGTACAATAAACCTGCTCTCGAAAATACCCTTTTAAAAAGTCCTAATGGTGATGTTTGTCAATTTCCATGGCTAAATACTCCCACTTCGGCCAATTCCAAGCTACCAGTGTGACCTCAATGAAAGAAATGCAAAGAGAACACACAAAGAGCCTGCTCAGCATACCCTGACCCCTGGAGCCAGGATGACAACTGCCATTACCCACCCCACGCTGTGTGCCAAGTACCCGCTAAGTATGGAAATCAGCATCACTGACATTATTTTGCAGTTATAGCCTACTTCACCCCTTCCAGACCTCTGAAAGCAAGTGGTGTTATCCCCTAATTTACAGATGAGGAAACTGAGGCAGGCACAGAGAGGTCAAATTTCTTGACCACAGTTACACAGTCAGTAACCTGTAAAAGAGGGATGTGACCCCAGGTGGCCTGCCCTGTGCTATGGACAACAGCACATCCCAGCGAGGGCCCTTGTGTTCGAAAGCCTAAGTGATAATTCCCCACCCTACTCATGCCTAAAGCCATTTCCGTATTTATCTCACAGTACTGCCATTCCACATACAAGCAAGTGCTCAGTGAGTGACCCAAGAAGGAATCAAATGGCAAATGGCTCTGCCCGAGGGCTCAGCAGAAGCCCTGCTTTGGGACCTTTTCCCCTCAGCTCCTGCTGAGGTGCCGTGGGTGCATCTGGGGGTGGACCATGGGGAGAGGGGCTGCCAGACCAACAGGGAGCCCCCTCAGTCGCCCTCAGCTGGGCCAGCCTGGGCCTTCAGCAGAGGTAGAGGAAAACAGCCCTTGCCCCAATTTCCCATGCAGGGAGCCTGAGCTTGCTGGTGGTCACCTGTCTAGACAGAGGAGAGGAAAGGAGCTGGCAGCCCCTAGAGACAGTGTTTGTCTCTGTCACTGCCCTGTGTCAGCTCTGGCCCAAAGCTCCAGGTACAGATGAGCTGATATGAATGACTGGAGGGGCTTCGGAGAGTCAGAGAAAGGAAACAGACAGAGGCAGGGCGTCCGCGAGAGGAGCAGGGAATCTAAGAGGGGTGAAGAAGGAGAAAAAGATCGGAGCTTTTTACTCTGAGAGAAGATGGAGTTTTCACATGGCTCCAGCCACGTGGGGCTGTGTGAGATACCCAGACACCTGCAGGCCAGGTGACAGTGCCTCCGCAGGCTCCACCTCCCGCCCCCGCATCCTTCTTCCCGTCTCTGCCCACAGCCCTGTGGGCACCACGTCTCCCCTCTGCTGCCGGCTCCGCTCCTCAGTCCTCAGCCAGGCTGACCCCGCAGTGAGCAGCAGACAGAAGTCAGAGTTGAAGGGCCCCCTGGGAATTCAGAGTCCAACCCTGGAGGCCCAGACAGGTGGGAGTCAATAGGGACCACTAGCAGGGCAGGTACCTGAATGCCAGTACCGTGACTGCTGATCCCACCACAGAGACCTTAAGTCCCCTGGGGAAGAGAGGAGGCACAGCCATCTGGGACAACAGTAACCACAGCCAACTGGGCACCCATCATGTCAACAACTTCGCTGCAGTCCTGTGAGGAGGGGACCTGACTGATGGTGACTGGAACGTTAAAGCTCAGAGAGATTAAGTCACTTGCCCCAGGACACACAGCAGATGACTGACTGGGCTGCAGATAGAACCAGGGTCCTTGGGCTCCAAAGCCTGCACACTGCTCTGTGGAAACCCACCCCCAGGCCCAATTGCAGTCCTTTTGGAAAGAGTGCCTGACTCAGTGAGGCCTCAGCTGGCGTCAGGCAGGGAATGGCCCCTGAGGCATGTTACATTCTCATTCCTTTTCTCTCTCCCTGGGGGAGGTGCGGTGAGATAGACACCCAGCCCAGGACTCTTCCCCAAGACCTGCCAGCCAGCTCCCAGTGTGGGCACCTGTGGGTTCACCTTCTTCTCTTTGGGTCTTTCCCCCAGGGCCTCTCTGGAAGATGCAGGGGACAGATGGGCAAGGACTGCAGGATAAGCATCTAGCTGTGTCCTCCCTGTGTGTCCCCCATACCTCCTCCATCGGTGAACACCACAGACTCCCACCTCTAGCCCCCACACTGAGGGTGTCCAAGGGCATGACAAAGCCAACCTCTAGAAGGCCAGCAGGCACCAGCTTCCAGAAGCCCAGCTCTGCCTCTTACCAGCCCTGCAACCTCAGGCCGGTGATGGGGCCCACAAGGGCTCAGGTGACTCCTTCATGAAATGGGCACGGTGGAAACAAACCCACTGCATGGCTCTGAGGCTTCATTCAGAAGTCCAGAGACAGACCCAGCTACCCGCGCACAGCAAGCCTACTGGCTTCCTATCTTTGTGGCACTTTCTCTTGGCAGTTGGGGGGCAGGACTGGAATGTAGGCAGAGGTCTTGAGAGAACCTCAGGCCAGCTTGTCTGCCACCAGGGGAAGCCAGACTCATAGCTCCTGAGCTGGCCAGCCTCTTTCATGGACAACACCCTCTGCCATCCTCCCAGGGCTAGCGGTAAGAGAAGAAGAGGAGGCAGAGAGGCCCCCAGAGCTGCCTGGGGGCCCTCCAGCCATCTGAGTACAGGAAGCCCTTCCTGGGAAGGAATCATCCTGGAACTTACTTTGCACGGACGAGAAAAACCTCAAGAACTCTAGATAAGAAAGGCATCACTTAATCTGCCTTTCTCAAGGGAGATCTTTGCCAGGGGTGGTAGGCTACCCACAGGTCCCTTCCCAGCACCCTGCATGCAGGTATGCAGACTGCAGCTGACTCCAGGAGGTGGGAGAGAGTGTTTGGTGAAGGCAAGTGCCTTTTCCTTCCTGAGCCTCAATTTCCTCCTATCCAAATGTACTATTAGCCTAGCTTTGAAGGCAAAGCTCCTACCACCAAACCAGCAGTTCAATGTATCTTTCTTTTTCGGGATAAGTAAACAGTCTAGCTCCCAGCATAGGTGCTCAATGAATTCAGTTTTCTCTAAGAATATAAAGTGGCCAGATAACCCTGGCACATAGTAGGTCCTCTCTCCGGTGGTGTAAAGCATCACTGAGACTGCTTCCCCTAGCCTTACCCTCTCTTTCCCTCTGTCCCACTTCACCCAGCTCACCAGTTCAGTTGGGGTGTCTCCTACCTGGGAATGGCGGGCCTGGCCTCTGGCACGGCTGGGAGAGCTGCCTGGAAGCGTCTGGAGGTGCGGGGAACCTCCTGCTGCTCCGGTCGCCGAGCTGCCCTGAGTCTTCAGCGGCTCCCGAGTCACTACGCAGGGATCTTCCTCTGCGCGGCTCGGGCCGCCAGGATGGGCGCGGCCAGGAGAGGAGGCACGCGGAGCCGGTGCCCCATGGGTGGGCTCAGAAGGTTCGGCGGGGCTCGGGCGACGGGCGGGCTCCGGCTCACCGCCGCCGGCCCTGCCCTGCCCCGAGCCGGAGGCCTCCGGCTGAGCCAGGTGCCCGGAAGCTTGGGGACGTTGGATTCGAAGGTCCCCGCCTGGGTAGGCGGTACGGGCGACTCCAGGGATTACGGAGGGGCTCCTCGAGACTCTGGGGGAGTCCTTTAGAGGTAATTGTGGGTGCGTGTCTGGGGTGAGCGAACCTGACCTGTCCGCCCCTGCTAACTCTCTTTGCCTGGTGCAAGGGGCTGCCGAGCTCGGCCTCGGCCTCCTCCTCTGCCCGCAGCTCTGCTTCTCTCCCCACGCCGGAGGACGGTTCCTTTCTCCCCGGAAAGCGACGCCAGCAGCTGATGGAGGAGCAGGGTGCTCAGCTCCGCGCGCGCGTGTGGGAGGGAGCCTTGAACGCCGCCCCAAGATTTCGCAGCTCCAAGTTAGCCCTAACCCGGCTCCTTCTCCCACTTTCACCTGTTCTTGTCGCCAGAGGAGAACTTTCTGCAGGACCCTGGCTCCTCCCTCCTTCCCCCTCTCGCAGAGTAATGCCCCTCTTTATCCCGCAGGGCGAGGTCTCTGGTCCCTCTGAAAAGTGGCCGGGGCTCAAGCCCCTGATGTAGGTCTCTGCGGCAGAAGCCCAGCTCAGGCGAAGAAGAGCGTCGCTTCGTCTCCCTGCGCGATCCTCGAGAACCTGATCCCGCCACCCAGCGCCAGCGTCTGCCCTCCAGGAGCCCGCCCACCCTCGTTCTCCCGACGCCCCGCCCCACGCCGGCGTCCGACCAATGGGCAGCGGGTCCCGCGGCCTGGCCCCGCCCCTCCCCGCCCGCGCCGGCCGCAGTCTGAGGCTCCGCGTGTCCCGGCGCGTGGGGCCGGGGCAGCTAGGGAGCTACCAGAGGGGCCGGGCTCCCGCGCCGTGACCGGAAGGCGGCACGAGCCTCGGAGGCTGACGTCTGCGCACGCACTCACATGCACGCCCGCCTCGGTCACAGGTGACCCATGGGTCTGGACACCAGCCCACTCAGCCAGGGTCTCCGGCGGCTCGCGCCAGGCGGGGCCACAGCGCGCGCCACGGCCCCCGCGTCCTCCTGCTCCGCGGAAATCCTCAGGTGCCCTCTCAGGTGTTCATCCCGAGCAGCCGCCCCCTCCCGTGGTCTCGGTGACCGCAGGACCCCACGGGCTGGCACATGGGCCACGCACGTGTCGCCAGGAGGGACCCGAGTCACCTTGGCCTAGTGCGCTTGAGTGGAGGACTTGGTGGCATGCGAGTCGGAGAGAGTACCGGTCAGAGAGCCCTGCTGGGACTCACTATGTGCCTTCAGCAGTGGCTCTCTTGCCAGCGTGCCCCCCACCTCCGCGCCTTTAAATGCGAGGCTTGGCCAGAAGTTGGGGGCAGCATGAGCAATGACAGCGCTGCTGCACTCCCTCCATTCTGCGCAACAGAGGGAGACCCCATCTCTTAAAAAAATTATTTTATATTTTAAAAAATGAGGGGTTTGAACTAGGTCAGACATCAGGCTTTCTCATTGTGCCATCTCTACGTGGTATTTATTAATTTTTCCTTTAAATACAAGACCCACTTTCCCCACCCCTTAAACACATTTTAAAGAAATTGTTATATCGCTGCCTTAAATGGGAAACCAGTATCACTTGCCATAAATAGAAGGTAAGACTTAAAATAAGCACAATGAAAACAAAGCAAGGTTATTACATTTTAGCTGGAAACTGGGGCCTGCCAAGGCTTGAGATGTGCCCTCAGGGAAAAAGGGAGATAGGTGAGATTTGGAGAGGTGTTTAAATGTCCATTAGTACCCCACAGAGACTTTCTACTTCATATGATCAGGAGGCTTAAAAGAGAATGTTCTCTTTGTGTGATGAAATGAGGGGGTACTGCATTTAAGTCCCACACCTCCCAAACCGTGGACCTCAGGGATGCTCACCAACCTTACCCCCACCACAGACCAGCCTTCCTACCTCATGACAGGCCGTGGGGGTCTGGGAGCACCAAAGTGAGGGTCCAGCTCCATTGGCTGAGATATTGGTGTTTGGCTCCTGCCCCTGTAACCACCCAAATATTTGATGCTAGTCCAGTCATGGAAAGTTTCAGGGGCCTTGATTATGTCATCTCTGAAATTGGTATGAAACCACTAGGTCCACAGAATGACAGAGGACTAAAACAGCCTAGGACTTTGAATATGGAAAGTGGCTCGTCCCTGTACCGTCTGGAGGTTCTCCAGGGAAGTTAAGCAGAGAAAATGGGGCAGGTGGAGGGAAGGGTGCAGGACCTGCACCACTGGTTGGTGTCTGATGCCCCAGTCTAGGCCTGGAGGGGATAAGGGACATGCCCAAGGTCACCCAGCGGCAAGCGGCAGGATCCCAGCCCAGTGCTCTTTCCACATCCAAACTTTGCTTCTAAGAACTTGATTCAGTGTGGGAGACTGTTCTCGGCTTGACACACAGAGTCTGTGGGTCTTGATCTGGCCATGAATTTGGCAGCAGGAGGAGGCCAGGGTAGTAGGCTTCATCTGGAAGACTGGGGTCAGGAGGACTCGGGCCACTGGGCTAACATCTCCACCCCCATCACAGTACTGTGGCAGGCAGCCCAGGAGCCCATTACGCACTGCTTCAGCAGAGCTCTTCAACCTGAGTGGGTCACGCCCCACTGACCACATCCCCATCGTCAGAGGCACTAAGAGGCCCTGGGAGACCTACCTGCCCTTGCCTGCTCCTCCCCTCCCCCATCACTAGGACAAAATGGCTCAGTCAATAACCAGGTGCACACAGGGACTGATGCTCAAGGAAGCTTCACGTGGCAACAGTGCACCTCTCACGTGCACCTATTTCCCATCCTCCTCCCATTTGTCTCAGTGCCTCCCACCTAGGCCCCTTTTTGTAGCTGCCTCCTCCCTCACTAGGCTCCTTGTCAACCCTCTCCCCTATATAACACAATCACTTGAATCTTTTTCTAAAAGTGAAATCCCCTGCTCAAGAATTTTCAGGGGCTCCCCATTGCTTAAGATATAAAATATAAATTCCTTGGCTGGCACACAAAGCTTCTAACCAGGCTCTGTCTCCTATCATGTCCTGCTCCCAGCCTCCATTTCTGCCAAATCAAACCACTTCCAGGTCCCTGGAGAACCCCAAATTTCCCTCCTTCAGGCTTTCGTTATGCTGGTCCCTTATCTGAGATACCCTCTTCTCTATATTGACCCAGCAAATTCCTATACATTTTTCAAAACATAATGTCCACAGCTCCTCCCCACAAAATTTATCTCCCCCCTTTTTTTTTTCTGAGACAGGGTCTCTGTTGCCCTCGGTAGAGTGCTGTGGCATCATCATAGCTCATAGCAACTTCAAAATCCTGGGCTCAAGTGATTCTAAGCCTACTAAGTAGCTGGGGCTACAGGCACCCACCATGATGCCTGGTTAGTTTTTCCTATTTTTAGTAGAGTTGGAGTCTTACTCTTGCTTAGGCTGGTCTTGAACTCTTGAGCTCAAGCAATCCACCTGCTTTGGCTTCCCAGAGTGCTAAGATTACAGCTGTAAACCACAGAGCCCAGCCTCTCCTTGCCTTTCTCATGGTGTGAATCTCATCCTCTTCTGGGCTCCCACGGCACCAAAGCCTGGCTCTTTGAGCCTCGGTTTCTTTGCCTATAAAGTGGGTGTTGCAACAGTAGCTGCCTCGTGGGGTACACGTAGTGGTCTCCATTAGGATTGTTTCTCTGAACAACTCGTCTCATGTTTTGGACACATGCCTCCTCACCCCCATCGGCATGTGAGTGCCTTTAAGTGGGGACCAAGCCTGATTCATCTTTGTATTCCCACATCATTAAGGATAGCGGCTTGTACATTGTAAGTTTTTAATAAATGCTTATTGAATTGTGCTCAACTGAAAAGCCTCAGAGCAGAAGAAATGCACAAGCTCTCCTTGGAGACAAAGAGAGGGGGAAGGCAGACGAAGCAAGGCAGTTTCATTTAGTCCTAACAGCCCCACTTACAGAAGGGGAAACTGAGGTGGGGGAGGCTGTTTAAAGCCAGGCAGCCAATGAGAAGCTGGAAAAAAAGCCCTGTTACATGCCAGGGTGCTTTTCTAGAACAATGGTTCCTAAAATTGGGCAGCATGTTAGAATCACCTGGGGAGCTTTCAAAAGATGACAAAGCTTAGGCTCCCCACTCAGAAATGCTGATATAATTGCTCCAGGATTGGGCCTCACGCTAAGTAATTCTAATGTGCAGTCAGGGTTGCAGAACTGTGGTTCTCAAAGTGTGGTCTCTAGACCAGCAGCAGCAGCAGCATCTGGGGTTTGTTAGAAATGCAGAATCTCAGTCCTGCCCAGACCCCCTGCATGTGAAGGTTTGGCAGGGGGGCCCAGCCAACTGGTCTGATCCGGCACTCCTGGTGATTCTAATGCATACCAAAGTTTGGGAACCACTGACCAGCCGTGGTCAATACCTTAGCGGTCATGTGGCCCAGTCTTCCCATAGAGATGGTTTGTGGCTGGATCAAGTTCAATGCTTGGTAACGACAGGCTAGACCCACAACTTAGGTCTTGACTCCTACCTAGTACAATCCTCTTTCCTGTTTAAGGCACCATCCAGGACTGTAGAGCCCCCAACTGGGACTCTAGCTTTGGCAGTCCCAGGCATCTGAGTCAGCCTTGAACTTCCACAGGGGTCAATGGGTCACCAGCTGCACAAGCTTATCTGTATTAGGGCACTGGGTCAGGTACCAGCCAAAGCAAAGAATAGATGACCATAGCAGACTGACACCTCATCTGGCACTATGGGGTCTCATCAGACATCCCTGAGAGCACAGTGGTGCCCCTAGACCAGAGGTCAACAGGAGCAAAGTTGAATAAAGCCCTGCTTTATTCCCTTCCCTGCATCCGACACCTTCTGCCAACTGCTGCCTACACAGAGATCCTCCTTCCTCACACCCCTAAGCCTCGTGATCTGTGCAAACCCCAACTGAGGCAGGAGCCTAGGTTCTAATCCCATTTAGACTAAAAATTGCTGTGTGATCCTTGTATAGGCCACTTACCTCTCTGATCCTCATTTTCCAGCATTCTTCCTCCTTACCTCTTATGCTCCAGTCAAAAAGACTGGCTTGTAGTTCCCTGAGCTTGCCAGGCTTTCTACACCCCAGGTCTAGTGCCTGTGCCTGAGGTGCCCTCTCATCTCTGGGCTGCCAGCGGCTCCTAGTTTTCGTTCTGGGATCAGGCGTCATTGCACCTGGGAAGCCCCAGCCACTCTCTCTTCTGTGCTCCATGGAGCCATTTTGCAGGAATCGCTCACTTTTGGAGGCAGCCCTTACTGTCTAAACTCTTGCTACTCATATCTGAAACTTAGGCTCCAAAGAGATTTGGATAATGCAGAATGTCTTACTCCCTGAACTCACTAGGTAAACTCTTGAGGTCCAGAATCAATATCCAAATAGATTTGGAAAGCATGTCAGAGTCTGTCATTATGTCCTTACCTTCTTAAGAGGAGAGGTGGTATTGGTCACTTACTGTGCAGTAAAAGTTACACTAATGAATAGCGCAGTTTCTTCCTCTCTCCAAGAATGTTGGGTCCTCTCTGAAGACACACATGAGCCTATATTTCCAAGCTGCGCGAATCCCACCATAGGTGATTTGTGATTATACAAGAAAGAGAAAGGTGCCTTCTCAGGTAGAGGCAGCCCCTTTTTCAGGCACGCAGCATTGGGGGAAAGGCACAAGCTGAATTTCCTCAGCTGAATGCCCTTGAGCAGTAAGCAACCTGCACAACATACAGGGCAACCCTTTGAGACATCATCTAGTCCTTGAAGAATGCACCACCAAACAGATTTGCAGGGAGCAGCGATCCTAACACCAGGTTGGACAAAGCTGAGTGGGTAGCAAGAAAATGAAGAACCAGAGAGTTTTAATCATAATGAAAACCATTCATAGAAGCCTTACTCCTTGCAGGCACTGGTTTGGTACCTGTAGCTACATGAACCCATTTTAGCCAGACCACAATCCCACATGGGAGGCATTATTAGCCTCATTTGTAGATGAGGAAACTGAGGCTAAGAGGGACCTAGCTGGCCTAACAACACTTGGGCAAAGAAGTGACAGAGCTTTCACTGGAAGGTCTGCTTGATGTCAGTAGCTGCCTTGGGTAGGATCTGTCATCAGACACAACTGCAGTGAAAACCAGAGCTGCTCGTGCATAAGAAAAGCTCATGCATGATCCCCATGGATGCTGTCTGTGAAGAAAGCAGGTCAGGGAATTTATCCCCATTTTACAGGTGACACAACTGAAGCTCAGAGATGGTCAATGACTTGCCCAAAGTCACTTGACTGGTGAGAGGAAGGGCCTGCATTGGAAAATACCTGGGTCTTTGAATGACTCTTCCTAGATATTTTTATGATGCCCTGTTGTCTTCTTAAGCCGTGGCCTGTGTCCGTCCATTCATCTATCCATCCACGCACCCATCTGACATCCCCATCGTCATCATCAGCACCATCACCATCATCTCTCAAACCCATGGACTTCTGCTCCTCTCTGGGTGTTTATGGGCCCCTTGGCCTAGTGTAGTCCAAATGGAGACTCAAGGGCAACACAACCTCCTTCAGCCTTCCACTTTGAACAGGATTTGGAAAGTGTCTTCTCCATCCTCTACCACATCTGATGCTCCCAACAGCCGAGGGGAAAATGAAGACAAAACCCTTACGTTGGAGAGGAGCTGAGGCAAGAGAGGCTCAGTGGCTATAGGGGACTGATATGCCTCCTAGCCTAATACCTACTGCTGCCTCTGTGCCAGGCCCTGTTGCAAACCTGCTGTCCATATCACTCATTTAACTGTCTCAACAGCACTATAAGGAGTGCCTTGGTATTCCCATTTTCCAAACAAGGAGACCGAGATTCAGAGAGAAGTAACTGGGCCAAGGTCACTCAATAATAATTGGTGGAGGGCGGCTCCTGTGGCTCAACGGAGTAGGGCACCAGCACCATATGCTGGAGGTGAAAGGTTTAAACCTAGCCCCAGCCAAAAACTGCCAAAAAAAAGTAAATGCATATAATTTAAAGAAATAAAGTGCATTAAAAATAATAATGATAATTGGTGGAGCTGGGATTCCTTGGTCTTGGGACTCTGAAGTCAGTGTTCTCTGCGGCACAGAACCCCCTCCCATGCAGCTCTCTGGGGGCAGCACTTCTTGTTTCTGACCTAGAATCTTCCCTGAGCCCCTTTAACCAGAGGATACCAAAGACTCAGGGAGTTAGCCAGACCCCCCGAATTCTCGTGGGCCAGCTGAGCTGCTGGCCTGCACTTATTGTCTACAGAGCCTGTAAACCCTCAATTCAAGACAGGCTGGGAGACCAGACTCCCAGGCTCAGAAAAACACTGGGTGCCTTGGGGGCCGAGCCTCAGACTCCTCCTCTTCTGTTACCAGCTATGAGCAATGGGATGAAGAGGTGCCTTGCCCCTTCTTTCTTCCTCAGCCTCCTTCTCCTCCTCTCCATCACCCTTGTCCTCTCCTCATATACCCTTGAGAGCCAGGTGGAGTAGACAGGTCACAAGGTTGGCCACTAAACAGACCTGGATTCAAATCCAGGCTCTGCCTCTACCCCTATTCTTGGTCTTGGACAAGTCAGGTCTCTCGGACCCTCAGTTGCCTTATCTGTCAAAATGGGTTGTTGTGAAGGGTCATTCATTTCATCATTCAGTTAGTCAACAAATCCTTATAGGACATTGACCCAGGCACCAAACAGAACCTTGGGAGGTGTGGCTCTACCCTGGAGGACCCTGCAATCCAGCAGAGAAACCCAGAGAGCCTGAGAGCTGAGGGATGCACTGGCATGAAACAGGCTAGGTGGCAGAGACAGTGTGGCCAATAGAGGGAACAGGGCATGCAAAGGCCAGGAAGAGAAAGAGTGGCCTGTTTAAAAAAAAAAAAAATAGACCCAGAATTGGTTGGAAAGCAGAGAGAGGAAAGAGGCTCGAGAAAAAAGCGGGGCCAGGCGTGCCAAACACATAACTTGGCACACAGTAGGCCATCAATAAATGGAAGCTGCCGTCCCCTGAGCCCACAGCTGAACCCCGAGCCCCAGGTGCAGGCCGCTCATCGCAAAACATGGAAAGTCTATTTCCTCTTTTGATCAGCACCCAGCACTTCTGCTAATGCCACATAATACAGTGGGCTCATTACCTTGGAGTGCCGAGCTGGGGAGATGGGGTTCAGGGGGGAGGTTTGCCAGCTATCTCAGATAAGCCAGAAATAGAAGCCAATGTTCTAAGATGCTAATGACTCAGGCCTTGGTGTATTTCTCTTTCTGTTTAGTGGTCTCCAGCCTCCAGGGTTGTTTGAAGAAGAGGAAAGCAGTGTAGTAGGAGAGAGGTTGAGCCCTGAACAGAGGGGTGGAGAGCCTGGATTTAGCACCAAACAGCCGTGCATAAGTCAAACTTGGGTCAATCACTCTTATTTTCCTTCTGGGTTCCGTTGTCCCATCAACTTCTGGTGGAATGTGGTCTGCAAATATGGCCACCAATGATCCCTTCCATCGAGAGATGGAGTTTTTTTCCTCTGCACTAGAGTCTGGGATAAAGCATAACTTGCTTTCACTGTCAGACTGTGGCTGAAGTGAGGCACTACACTGGTGCTAGGCCCAGGCCTCACGTGGCCTGGAAGTTTCTGCTTTCACTCTCAGAATCCAGCCACCAGGATATAAGGAAGTTCAGGCTGTCTCACCAGAGGGAAAGGCCACCTGGAAAGGAACTGACTGCCCTTCTAGAACCTTCTATCCCCCAGCTGAGTACAGCTGCACTTGTGTCTAGCCATGTCCAAGTGGAGCAAGAACCAGGCCCAGTTCCACCCCAGAATCGTGAGAAACCATAAAAAAGTCCTTATTTTAGACGTTTGGGGATGCTTTGTTATATCACAAAAGACAACAGAAAATAGATCCATTTGCTTGGTTTCTGCCTCTGTTTTGACCATAGTGTCTACAAACGTGTATAGGTCCATCAGATTCCAGAAAGAAAACTGGCTTATTCTGGGCTGGCCACAAACATCCAGAGAGTTCCTTTTTTTTTTTTTACCAGGCCACTTTTTGTTTCCTACCAGACAGGGCTTGGAAGAGCCTGCGGGTGTTCCTGGGACCTTGCAGACTGTTCTCCCCACTCCCTCCCCCCAGCAAGTCCTATGATCTTCTTAACCCCCCTCTCCCCTGGGATTCTGCCTCAATTTTAGAAAAAATATACAAAGCTCTCAAGTGTCTGACTCTCTTCCAGAATATTCTTAGCACTTTGTCCTAAGCAGAGACTTTACGCCCTATGGACTTTTCAGAGGTTACAAAACATGAGCTATTCTCTTGCTGACATCAACCACCTTTGGTGACATAATGAACATGCAGTTGTGGGTAAAAGTTCTCCTTGTCTTCTGATAGGTGCTCTGACACAGGAAGAATGACGGACCCTCCTTCCCCACCCAGGAACCTGGGGGGCTTGCTCTCCTTTCCCCAGGTGCAATATACCCCTACAGTCCTGAATGTAACTGTGCCCAGATAGACTTCCAGAGCAAGCTCTGCTCCGTCTTGGAGACTCCAGAACCAAAGACCCTACTCTCAGTCTCCTGGTGGAGCTTTAGTTACAAGCCCTTTCCCTACCCAGCCCGACTCATATCCTAGTCCTGTGGATACCTGCCTCATGGAATATCTTCCTGGATGAATGGAACTCATGAGTAAATGGTAGGATGACTGAGTAAATGAATAAAAAGGCCAACGAGTGGGTAGAGATCATATGAACCCTACCACTGTCATTTTACCCAATAAGCCCTGCCTGGATCCAGACACATCACACCCATGACTGCTATCTCTCTCCTGGGTAAGAGGCCATCTCATTCTCCATGTGTGGAAACAAATCTCCTAACACTTTCTCCTCTTTCCATCCAAGGCTGTGTCAGTCAACATTAGGATTATTCAATTGCAAGTCACAGAAAACCCCAAATAAAAGTGGATTAAATCAACTTATTTCTCACTCAGGTAAATGAATCCTGGAGGTGAGGGGGCTGGTGCGCCACAGGATTAAAGACCCAGGCTTCTTCCAGCTTTTTGCTCCACAATCCCTGAGGAGTAGCCTCTTCCTCATGGTCCAAGATGGCTGCTCACATCCAGCCATCACCTCACAATCTAATAAGCAGAAGAAAGGACAGAGGAAGATATAACCTTTTTCTCCAATAATAATTCCTGGATATTGGCCAGAACTGAGTCACATGTCCACACTGGGCTACAAAGCAAGCTGGGAAAGATGGCCTTTATTCTGAGTGACCCCATGCCCAGCTAAATTTAGGGTTTGGTTATTAAGGAAATAGAGTAGGACTGATATTAGGGGCCATCCAGATAGGCTCTGCCATGCAGCTACCATCTCACCTACGAGGCCACCTTGGCCCACCATTCTGACCTGGTGACCCACTTTTACTCTGAACTCCTTAAGAGCAGGAGATAGCCTTAATCATGTGCATGTTCTCAGTGTCCAGAGCAGGGTCTGGTGTATAAAAAGTGCCCAACATTCAGTAAATATAAACATAGTCGATGCCTACTAGGCGTCAGATCTAGATTCTGGGGACAGAGTGGTGGATATAACACAGACAAAAGCCTGCTCCCAGGGAGCTGATGTTTTGAATGGAGGAGGCAGACAGTCAAATAGTTGTAAGACAGAATATAATACAGTAAATAGAATATAATAAATATGTATGGTCAGGTAGTAATGAGTGCTATGAAGAACAATGATGTGGGCTCGGGCATGCAAGAGAGTGGTGGGGAGCTGGAGTAGACAAGTGGTCAGGGAGGTGACATTTAGGCAGAACGAGGCAAGGAGCAGGCCAGGTGGGCAAACACCTGCAGGAAGAGCATGCTGGGCAGAGGGGACAGTCGTGCAGATGCTCTGAGGTGGGCACATGCCTGGTGTGCTCCGGAGAGCATGAACATCAATGAAAGAAGCGAGAGAAAGAATGAGTGATGAATAAAATATGTTCTTGTATAAACCAGCAGGTGTGAGTTCGGTAGTTCTAGTTCATGCTCTATTATTTGATGAACAGCAGGACCTTGTTAAGCCTCAGTTTCTTCATCTACAAAATAGGGATAATTCAAGCCCTGATTGTGTGAATGAATCAAATGCAACAAACACTTGGGATTATATAAAGCAGATTATATTTGTTTGTTTGGTTTTGAGACAGACTCTCACTCTGTTACCCCAGGTTAGAGTGCCCTGGGGTCATCATAGCTCACTGCAACCTCAGACTCCTGGGCTCAGCCTCCCAAGTAGCTGGGACTACAGGCCTGTGCCACCACAATGCCCGGCTAATTTTTTTTTTTTTTTTGGAGACAGAGCCTCAAGCTGTCACCCTGAATAGAGTGCCTTGGCATTGCAGCTCACAGCAATCTCCAATTCCTGGGCTCAAGCAAGTCTCTTGCCTCCGCCTCCCAAGTAGCTGGGACTACAGGTGCCCACCCCAACGCCTGGCCATTTTTTGGTTGCAGCCGTCATTGTTGTTTGGCGGGCCCAGGCTGGATTCGAACCTGCCAGCTCAGGTGTACTTGGCTGGCGCCTTAGCCCGTTGAGCCACAGGCGCCGAGCCTCTGCTGATTTTTCTATTGAACTCCTGAGTTCAAGCAAGCCTCCTGCCTTGGCCTCCCAGAGTGCTAGGATTACAGGTGTGAGCCACTGCACCTGGGCAAAACAGATTATATTTGTGAACTCTCGATATTAATGTGATTGTTACAAAGCCGCATCTGGACAACTTCCTGTGCATAGTGGACCCTAATAACAGACCATCTGAGGGGAACCCCTGCCTCCCCTGCCGCTCCTCCATCTCCCCCTTCCCCTACACCCCCCTGCTTTTTCCTAACATTTCCTGGTGTCTTCTGTGGGCCAGGCCTGTGAAGGAGCTATAGGTCCAGAGACCTTGTGTAAGGCCACTGCTCTCCAAACCTGGGTCTTGTTCACACACAGACTCCTGTACAGGTTGTGACAGCAGATTCTGGTACCTGTGTCCGTGGTGGTCTTTGAGAGGGGTTTGGGGAGCCCTGCAGAGGACACAGCTAACTAAGTCTGCAGAGAGAAGCAAGACCTGAGGCTGGCAAAGAGTAAGTAGAGCTTTGGGCTAGGAATTGGGGTTCTAGTTCCACCTCTGTCCCCAACTCGCCACATGACTGTGGGCAAGCCCTGCGCATTCCGGGCCTTAGTTTCCTCGTCTGTAAAAAGAGATGGTGATTCTATGCCTTTGCAGCCCTCCCTGCTTGGGTGTACTGTCAGTGGGCCCAGCACTGTGCTCGCCTCTGTGGGACATAGATGAGAAAAGAGAGGCTGGTCTGTCCATTAGCAGATCACACCGTGGAGAAGCCTCAAACCACCAACTCCGTCCACAGGCACGACTCCCTCTTGCTGCCATTGTTCGAGCAGAACCAGAATGCCCTAGAGAGAATCTGAAAACCTCCTCGTGGCTTAAAGTGGCCACTGCTGAGACATCTTCCTCTGCAGACTCCAGGAGCCTATGAAAGTTCCAGAGCCACCCTACAACCACGGGAAGTTCAGGGAGCAAGTGGCCGATGGGGCTGGGCTGGCTTGTCTGGGGACACTTCCTGCAGGAGGTGAGAAGAACTGCCAGCAGTTCTACGCCATGTGTAGATATCAGGCCATCTGATAGGCAAGTCACGAGTCCCCCAAGCCTCGATTTCCCTTTCTGTAAAACAGGGCTGTAGAGACCTTGAGAGAGTGTAGGAAGCATTTAGCACGGTGCCAAGCACACAGCAAGCCCTCGGTTTTTTGGCAGTTGCTTATCCTGTTTTGTCCCCAGAAGGGAGCTCACCCTCTTCCCTCTCTCTATCTTGGAATCCTGGATCTCACCACCCAAGCTCAGGGAAGCCACCTGCTCACAGTAATCTTGACACCAGTCCCAGACTAAGTTTCTTTCTCCATCTGGCCTGACAAGGCCCCAGAATCACTCCTGGATTTTCTCTTCTTCGTTTTCCCCCAGGGGCCTTTTAATTTCTTCCTCTGTATCATAAACACAAAACAAGTGTTTAAACATCTGACTCGAAGGCAATCTGGGAAGCAGAGCAACTCTTACATAAAGACCAGACCAAGCCCACACTCACCAAGAGGGCCGTCTGTGTGCTCACCCTGCCACCCGCCATCACGCATCTCTCCCTCCACTGGGGAGCCACTGTTATTTCATAATTAAGGATAGTAACGAGCAGCAGGATGGGAAGCTGATGAAGCTTCATTGCCCAGCTGCCCTGGCCTTTGGTGGCATCTGCTGCAGTCTGGGGCCTACACTCCTTCCCCCTAGCTTCCCAAGCCCATGGTCCTCCCACTTAGGGTCCTGGCAGTGGAAGAGGAGCCCCACTGTGGCAGAGAAGATGGAGAAGAGGGAGGCAGTAAAGGCTAATGGTTATAGCCAGGTGCAGTATGGGTAGGGATCTCTGCGCCATCACTTCCTGCCAGTGTAACCGTAAGTACATCACCAAGCCTCTGTGAGCCTCAGTTTCCTCATTTGCAGAATGGGAATGGTACTGATACCCATGTTATAGGTTTATAATCAATTTATTGAGATTTTGCCTACAAAGTGCTTAGCTTAGAACCTGCTCAAAAAAGAAAGAAAGAAGGAAGAAAGGAAAGAAGGAAGGAAAAAACAATTAAAAAGGAAATGGTTATTGTCATTGGGGAAATGGAATGGCCCAGCTGGGCTGGGGCTTGGTTGTGGCTCAGTCTTCATGGCCACATACCCCAAGAGAGTGGGACATGGTAGGGAAACAGCATTAGGTCTTGCTGTGCACGGTAACAGTGAAAGCTTTGGCTAATGTCAACATTAGGTGGCTAATCTTCACACTAACCAGCTACCGAGTTCCAGGTTTCTATTAAATCTTTAGCCAAACAAGAACAATTTTTAAGACAAAATTACCATTAAATCAGCAGTGTTAAAAACTGCCAGAATGGCCTGGAGAAGTGTTTGATGTGTCTCTAAGCTCAGGTCATGAGACGCAAGCCTGCAAGCCTGTGAATACAGCGGCCAGGGAGATTTGGCTTCTCCTTGTTCAATCATTAATGGTGGGTGATGCATCTTGGGGCCACCTTATACCTGCCCTCTCTATCTCTCAAGATTGCAGGGAGAGCAGTGCGGAAAATATGGATGTGAGCAACTTCTGGAAAAGTACAATGTGTCATGCAAATGCAGGCTGGTTTTTGTCAGCGATGATTTACTATTACTCAGTCAATGTTAACATAATCCTAGTTGGATTTATAAAAACACAGCCTACCTCTAGTTTGCAAACATAGCACGTGCATGTGCACACACCCACCCAGCACATGGAAGGGGTCTGCAGTGTGCTAATGGCAGTGAGTTCTGCTTAGGATTACCAGGAGAAGGCCACACCAAGGGCTGGGCCTCACGGTGAGTCCAGAAGGAGAAGTCCTGGGGGGAACAGTCCTGGCACTGAGACTCAGAGTCTTGAGGTTGTTTCTGGTGCTCCCTTGCTGTGGGCAGTGTGTGCGTGCCCACTGTATCAGGTGAGCTGGACACATCACATCCCCATGAACCTGGGACCAGGACGTGGCTGCTTCCTCCCTGCACCCATACTGCTAAAGCTAGAAGCGACTGCTCCCTCTCGGCTGACCTCGGTCCCCTACCCCCGTGCCCTGGGGGTGTTGTTCAAAGAGACAGGTGGGTGCACCCAGAACAAATCCTGGAGAGTGCCCAAGGCCAGCCCTGGCCCCAGGGTGCAGGTGTCTGATGCTGCTGAATAAATCATGATGGTGCCCAATCAAGCATCTTCCCCCAGAGGAGCTCTCTCTGCCTCCCAGATGCTATCTCCCCGCAGGAAGCCAGGTGGCACGTATGTGACCCTTCTTCAACAGATGGCGAGCAGGGTGAGCCTTTCACCAGGGCAGGCTAACATTTCCCAAGCTGGAACCAGCCTTTGCAATGATCCATGTAAAGCCCAGGCAAATTGCTCCATCACAGTCCCCTGCACCCTCCACCTTGCCTGTTCACCTGCCAGTGTCCCCCAGAAGGAAGGGACACATCCCCTCACCCAAGTTTACAGCCATCTCCTTTATATCCTCAGGCCCTAGAACAGAGTAAACCCTCGATCCTGAATAAAAGAAATGAATGGATGTATTATTTCCTGCGATGAAAGCTGGATGTCTCCAGAGCCCTCCAGTGCATCCAATCTTTATTTCAGAAACCCTCCTTGGTGTATCTCCTGTTGTTATCTCCTTTTTACCCTTTGTACCAAGATCCTTGTCTAAAATGCCTCGGGAACAGTTTTACTTAACTCCAGAAAAGAGAAATAGCCTACTTCCTGACATGCACGAGTAAATAACTCTTTAGATTATCTATTTTTGCTGTGGTTTCTTACGTTGACACAGCAATCAAGCTGACGCGGTGTTGCATTGATCTAGCAATTCCTTTTATAAAATGACCTTTAGCATGTATCATATTTCCATGCAGAGAAATTCGGTTAAACTCTGTAATTTACTCTGGATAGCGTATCTTTGAATATTCTTGGGCCCAAAGTAACCAAATCTGAGAGCACCAGATAAAGACAGAGCTGCGAGGATTAATTACTCATCTGGGTTGAGTGCTGCAGGGCGGGGCTGGGGGAGGTGGGGAGGATGGTTCGTTTTCTTGAAAGAGGAAGATGGGAGGGGAGAGAGAGAGAGAGAGAGAGGGAGAGAGGCAGAATGTAGACAAAGAGAGGGATTCAAGGGAATCTGGGCTTTCTGGACCCAGCTAGCTGTGATAACAAAAGCAGCCACCACGCATGCTTCAAATTGTCGCCTTCTCTGGGGGCCTCAACAGTCACTGTCTCCCCTGATCATCCAGCCTCAGGGCTGCAAGAGGGCAGAAAGTTCTCCACGTCTTATCTTGAATCTCAGCATCCTCCCAGAGGGTTCCCCACCTGTGCTGACCTCTGGCCAGTGAGGGGCCACCCCTGCCTCACCTGAGGCGAGGGGTCAGGTGCGGTGCCACAGATGGCAAGTCTGCGGGCTTGAGTTCTTCCACCAGACAGCTCTGTGCGCTAAGTCTGATACTTGCCCTCTCTCCACCTCTGCCTCCTGGGCTAGGGACATGACGGGCTGGCATAGCACCTTCAGAGGGACAGTTAGGAATGCTGGCTGCAGAGTGAGCAGAGCTGGGCTCCAGTTTGGTGCTGCCACTTTCAAGATAGATGGCCTGGGGTGCACACATCACTGCATCTGGATGAGCCTCATTTTCTCATCTGGGTAATGGGGAATAAGAATGGCACCTCTTGGCTGGGTACATCAGCTCACACCTATAAATTCTCAGCACTTTCAGACGCTGAGGTGAAAGGATTTCTTGAGATCAGGAGTTTGAGATCAATCTGGGTAACAAGTGAGACCCTTTCTGTACAAAAAATAGAATAATGAGCTAGGCATGGTGGCCCATGCAAGTGCTTATAACCCTAGCTGCTCAGGAGGCTGAGATAGGAGGATTGTTTGAGCCCAGGAGTTTTAGCCTGAGCAACAGAGTGAGACCCTATGTCTAAAATAAATAAATAGGCTCGGTGCCTGTGGCTCAAGCGATTCAGGCACCAGTCACATACACCCTGGTGGGTTCGAATCCAGCCTGGGCTCGCCAAACAACAATGACGGTTGCAACCAAAAAATAACCAGGCATTATGGCAGGTGCCTGTAATCCCAGCTATTGGGAGGCAGAGGCAAGAGAATCGCTTTGAGTCCAAGAGTTGGAGGTTGCTGTGAGCTGCGATGCCACAGCACTCTACCCAGGGCGACAGCTTGAGGCTCTGTCTCAAAAATAAATACATACATACATACATACATAAGCAAAATAAAATAAAATAAATAAACAAATAGACAAATAAATTAATAACTAAAACCTCTCCTGAGAAGATTGAATGAAAACCAAATAGCTCAGGACCAAGGAGAAGTAGCGCTCCTAGGCAATATCCATGCAGCTCTTATCAAGCACTGCTTCCCAGGCCCTGTGCCAGGATAGAGGTATGCAGCTATAACATCGGTACATACAGGAATGTGCCGTGATCCTCACAGCAGCTCCCCAGTCAGGTGGCATCAGTACCCCCGTTTACAGATGAGGACACAGAGTGGGAGTACCTCTCCCAGCGTCACACAGCTAGTTTGTGGTGGAGTTGGGAGTTGAACCCAGACATTAGGTTCTAACCTTAACCTGTCGCTTCTCAGCCAGGGTTCAGTAAAACTCAGCTGTTTCTGTCCAGTTCCTGGACACATTGCAGATGCTTGATCTAAGTTCATTCTCCCGGCCCCACTGTCCCACCCCCCTCACGTAGAACTGAAATCTGCCTTCCTGTAGCGACTACTCACTTGTACCCTAGAAACAGCCTCTAATCTCTCCTTGAGCTTTGTCACAGTCATTCTGCAGCTCGGAGATCAATTAGCCAACTTCCCCTGAACCTCTTTGTCCCGCTATTCCCAGTGGGAACCCTCACCAACCTACCGTGTTCATAAAGTGCACTAACAACCCTCCTCATGCCGGGCACTAGAAGGGCACGGAGTGCCCCACCTGATCTCTTGGTTCTCCTCCACAAGCAGGGGTCCCTGCCCCATTCTGATCACTCTCTGCAGGACCCCCAACCACGTTTTGCTGTATCCTCTACATGCTGGGACTAAGAAATCAACCCTGCACTGCTTTGAACCTCTGTGGTCACCCTGGGAGGTGAGCACAATGACAATTATTGTCCCTTTGGAATAGATGAGTCATCTGAGGCCCAGAGAGGGGAAGTGACTTGCTCAAGGCCACACAGCAAATCCCTGAATGAGTTGGTCTAGAACTCAGGACCCTGGTTTTATAAACCTTTCAGGGGAAGGGGAGCCAATGGAAGCTGCTGGCCTTTGAGCCCTTTGTGGCAGCCCTACTGACCTGAGATTTGCAAGACCTACCTGGTAGAGGCAGAATCACGCACCTCACTTTTTCCTTCCCTCAGGCCTAGTGGACTTAGGGGGGCACTTGATGTCCTTTCCCTGATCAGAAAAACATGACAGCTTAAAAAAAGAAAAAACCCTGAGAGGTTAAAATTAATCTTCCACCTTCTTCTGCCCCAGAAAAAGCTCGCAAGTCACCTGGAAGGAACAGTTTCCTTTCTGGGAGCTGAGAGGGGTGCTGGCGGGGGTGGGGGGTGTCAGCACTGGGACTTGGAAGCTGTTTTGTTCCCCACTCCCATCCTACCCCACCCCCCAGAGAAAGCACAGCTCCTTATTCTATTTTATTAAGAAAAGCCAGAAGAGAGTTGTTTCTGCCTGGTCCCCTAATGACAGCAGCAAGATAAGTTGGGGCTTAGCCCAGGCTCAGAGGTGGGAGTCCCCCAGGTCACATTGCCTGACAATCAAGGACAGCTCTTGCAGCAGCGTTCAGAGCTCCCGGGACTATCCCTGCCTGGCCCCTGTGGGTGCCTGTGGGCCTGGAGCCCCCTCCTCACCGTCCCCCGCTGGGCTTTGGCCCCTCCTCTATAAATGGCTTCATTGCCTATGGGGCAGGATTGGGAGGTGGGTGGGGGGAGAGGTGTTGGATGCCACCTGCTATCGAGACACAGGCAGGGGCCAGGGGCATAGAGCCCCGGTCCCAGGTCTCCACTCTCTGAGGTTGCTTCACTAGACACATCTTCTAGTAGGGAAACTGAGGCTGCACCAGTGTTCCCGCCTGCATCTTGGTAAAGTGCAGGACCCATGCACTTTCCAAACTGCCCATCTGACTGCGTGCTGCCTACTGCTCTGTGCCTTTCGAGTATGCGTGAACATTACCAGGGTTGTGCTAGAGAAGCCATCCCAGTGCCACGATGGCCCCTTACCCTCCCCTCCTGTCAGAAGTCCCAAAGCCCCTTCCATGAGTAGGAGCCCCCAGAGGCCCCTCTCCATCTCCCACCATCCCTCCAGAAGGTCCTTCTGTGTTCCACCCCCCCATTCAACAGCAGTGCCCTCTACCCACGTACCCCCCACCCCTACATGCAGGAATTTCCCACAGAGAATGGCAGAGGGAGCAGGGGATGGCAGTTTCCATGGCAACACTAGGTTTCTTATTCCCGGCACATAAAATGCCAAACCAGGGTTGGAGCTGTGCCGTCCCCTCCCTCATTGGCAGTGTCGCCCCCGCCACTCTACCCTGCTTGGTCCCATCCAGACAAGGAATGCTGCGGAGGAGAAGTTCTGGGGACACTTGGACACACTCCAAAGATGCCAGACCCACTAGGGACTGAGGCTGGCCCAAAGGCATCCCCAGCCAATGTGTGACCTTAGGCAGGGGGAGGACAGGGATGTCACCCCACCCCATCCTGGGAGACAGCTGTCCCTGAAGAATGAGTCCTTCCACGCTCAGAGGCTGTAGGAGCACTGGGACCACCCTGGCTCTCCCTGCGGTCAAGGGTCTAGGGTCAGCCAGGCCTGAGTGTCAGTCCAGACCCTCAGATTTAATGTGCAGCCTCCAGTCTCTGAGTTTCAGCTTATCCATCTGGAAAATGGGGGAAATGAAAGAATCCACATGGTCCCCTGGAAGCAGCGCTTGGTGCCTCAGAGACAGCAGTGACACTTACTGCTTCATTATGATTATTAGTAACACTGGAGTCCAAACACCTAAGCCGGGCAGGTGAGCTGTCTGGACTGGCTCTCAGTGTCCTGACTGTGGATTTAGCCAGCTCTGCACTCAAACCTCAGTCTCAGCCTTCGCCCACGGGGCCTTCCTGTCTGAACATCCCTTCCACATGGTCCCCTGTTCGCTCCCTCCCTGCTTATGTGGCCCAGCCCAAGGACTCCTCCACTGGGACGTCTTCCCAGCCCACCAGGATCTTGCCCCTCCCTGAGCTCATCGTGCCCCTTGATCCCCACAGTCTGTCCCCTGGGAGCCCCTTTCCTTCATAGGAAAGCCCCATGGCAAGGCTCTTCGGGCTGCTGCCAGCACGTCTGTGGACCACATGCTAGGCTGTGCTGAGAACTGACGCACAGGACCCTGCCAACACCTTACAAACCCTTACCACTATGGTGCTTCACGCACCTTCTCCCTTGGTCCTGACAGTCACAGGGAATAGATGTTGTTGTTGGCACCATAAAGGATGAGGAAATGGAGACTCACAGAGGTCAAAGGATCTGCCTGAGGTCACACAGCTGGAAAACGGCAAGAGTCAGGATTCAGACCCAGGGCCCCTTCTAGAAGCAACAAGGGGAAACAGCCAGCACCGAAATCCTTTGTGGGGAGGAAGTAGACTTTGTTTGGAAAAGACTTTGACACATCTGTTAGAAGATGACAGATGAGCTCAAGAACCCAGGAATAGGTAACAAAAGCCAGGACTTCATGAGCCGTAAGCCGGGTGCCTCCCTCAGGACTGTACGCTGGTTAATGCAGTTAATCCTCCCAACAGCTCCATGAGCCGTGCTTCTCCACCTGCCCAATGCTGCGGCCCTTTAATGCAGCTCCTGTGGGTCGCGACCCACAGGTTGAGAACCGCTGTCTATGGGGGAGGCATTAGCATTAGTTCCGTCCTGGAGATGAATAAACTAAGAGACGAGAAATTACAAAGCTCTCTGAAGCCACACAGCTTGTCAGCAAGGGCAGGATTCAAACCTAGGGGGACTGGCCCAGTGCGGTGGTGCTGACCATCCCCTGCTGACAGGCTCCACCGCTCAGTCTAAGCTGAGGAGGGGAATCTGTGGTTTTGCTCCTGGAAAGGGAAGAAGAGGAGAGATGCTGGTGAGCAGTGGAGGCAAGTGATATAAAGAAGCCATCGGGCTTGGCACTTGTAGCTCAGCGGTTAGGGCGCCGGCCACATACACTGGGGCTGGCAGGTTTGAACCCGGCCCGGGCCCGCTAAACAACAGTGACAACTACAACAACAACAGAAAAAAAAATAGCCGGGCATTGTGGCGGACACCTGTCGTCCCAGCTACTTGGGAGGCTGAGGCAAGAGAATTGCTTGAGCCCTAGAGTTGGAGGTTGCTGTGAGCTGTGATGCCACGGCACTCTACCCAGGGTGACATAATGAGACTCTGTCTCAAAAAAAAAATGGAGGCCATCAAAATGGGTCAAGGTGGGCTAGTGTGGATGGATAGCCAGTGAGAACCCCAGTGGTGGTGGCTGGGAGCCCCGATGCCTGATATGCATGGTGCATTTCTGTGTAGGAAACCCTGCATTCTTTCCCCATCCTCCCATCAAGTGCTCTGCAAAGCACTGTACCCTAATGATAGCTTTAGGCAGAAGGAGGAGAGAAATTGAGATTAGTGGAGAGGGTGTGGATGTTTTAAAAATTAATAGGCCAGGCCTGGTGACTCAAGCAAGTAATCCTAGCACTCTAGTAGTGGTGGGGGGGGGGGGTCCTGAGGCCAAAGGATTGCTTGAGCTCAGAAGTTCAAGACCAGCCTGGGCAATAGCAAGATGCTGTTTCTACAAAAAAATATGAAAATTAGGCAGGCATGGTGGTGCGCGCCTATAGTTTCAGCTACTCAGAAGGCTGAGGCAGGCTCGGCGCCTGTGGCTCAGCAGGCTAAGGCGCCAGCCACGTACACCTGAGCTGGCAGGTTCGAATCCAGCCCGGGCCCGCCAAACATCAATGATGGCTGCAACCAAAAATGGCCAGGCATTGTGGCAGGTGCCTGTGGTCCCAGCCACTTGGGAGGCAGAGGCAAGAGACTCGCTTGAGCCCAGGAATTGGAGGTTGCTGTGAGCTGTGATGCCACAGCGCTCTATCCAGAGTGACAGCTTGAGGCTCTGTCTCAAAAAGAAAAAAAAAGAAGGCTGAGGCAAGAGGATGACACAGGAGTTAGAGGCTGCAGTGAGCTATGAAGACCCCACTACACTCTAGTCCCAGGAAAAAGAGTGAGACCCTGTCTCAAAAAAAAAAAAAAAATTACCAGGCTCAGTGGATCACACCTATAATCCTAGCACTCGGGGAGGTTGAGGAGGGGGGATTGCCTGAGCTCATGAGTTTAAGACCAGCAATAGCTGGGTGTTGTGGTGGGCCCCTGTACTTGCTGTGAGCTATGATGCCATGGCACCCTACTGAGGGAAATAGAGACTTTGTCTCAACAAAAAATGTAATAAAGTTAATCTCTCTCTCTCTCTCTGCCAATTTGGACTTTTGCATCTTACACTAAAGCCTTTGGTGATACTTGATTTGAAGAATAGTCAGAAATAAGGATCCAGGGACTTTAAAGGGAAGGCGCAAGACTTGAGAGAAAGTTTAAAAGGTGGTCTGGCGAGCTAGACTGTAAGAGCAAGTAAGAACGAGAAAGGGAGAGAGAGAAGACAGTTTTGAGACGTGAAACCACGAAGCATGATCGAAGTCCTCTCCAGTGTGATTCAAAAGGTGAAAGTAAAGATTGGATTTAGTTTTTGATCACCGTTGTTTACTGGACTGTGGACTGAATACAACTCCACCAGGCCACACGGGAGCCTTGCATATGGTAAGGTTCTAGTAGAAACCCAGGAAGAAAATGATCTATGCAGCTTATCAGTTTCGTGGGAGACAAAGGCAGTACCCGGGAGAGCAAGTGCCTGGAGAAAGTGCCCTTCCTTCCTTCCCCCAATGTGGAGACATTTTGATGTAGATTGCACAGGGCCTGGAGTCAGGAAGTTCGTATTAATATCTTTGAAGCTTTCAGGGGGTCAGAAGGCTCCAGCTGATATTTGAATTACATAGGAATTATTAACTACTAGGAAAAAATGCCAAAAAATTCTGAGACTCCCACCTCCTCCCCTGCCAGCTAGCAACTGATGAATAATCAGGATGAGAGTTTGTGAGGCTGTCAAAGCACTCTGCACCTGGGATGGAATGTCTGTAATTAGTCCTGAGGACGCTGAGTTATTTTAGTAAACCTGCGGAGAGTTCTGGAATGCTGTTCTGAGGCTCCTTCACTAATTTCTTTGGTTCTTTCCAATTCTAACAATTTGTAAACCAGACATCTATCTCTGACCCGTGGGGATGCCCAAGCCGCTGAGTTCCGGTTGCCAAGGCACCTTCTCCCATGACATCTGTTATACGAGTGGAGCCCCGAAAGGGATCTCGCTAATCAGATAAACTGGTGGAGGCGGCCCAAATAGGACGCCCCTGCTTTGGGGAACCATCTTGCCTAGGCCCTGCCTGAATGTTTATTGAATATTTCACAAAACCGTGAGATTCCGAGGGCAGACTTCACGTCATCTCCCCACCACCACCCGTGGGCTTGCTGGATAGCCACCATTTATGGCTGTCCAGGCCAAAAACCTAGCAGGTACCCTTGGCTCTGACCTTGTCCTTACTCCACATATCCAAGATCTCAGCAAATCCTACTAAATCTGCCCACTTGTCGCCACCTGTCCTAGCCCCGCTGCCATCACTCCTTGCCCGGATGCCAGCAGCCGCCCTCACCAGTAACCTTGCCTCCACCCCAGATGTCTACTTCAAGTCCTGCACACAGCACTCGAAGCATTCCTATAAAACAGAAGTGATCAGATCACGTCACAGCCTCCAAGGGCCCCTTCCACCTTTACCTAAAACCCCTGGAAGGCCCCCACGTGCTGGGCCCTGCCAGCTTGCTGCCCTCTGCCACCTCTGTCCCTGTGACTTGGGCTGCTCCAGCCTTGCAGGTCTCTTTGCTGGTCCCTGAGCTCATCAGGCATGTGTGTCTTCCTTCCCTGCCCCCTGCCCCTGGCCTTGCACTTGTTTTTCCCTCTGCCTGGAATGTTTTCTCCGCAGAAGTCTTCCCTGCTCACCTCCCCATGTTTTTGTAACGTCACCTCTTTAAAAAGTCCTTCACTGACCATCCTGTCCCAAATAGCATCTCCTGTCACTCTCTCTCTCCTAACTCTGATTTTTCTCCTCAGCATTTGTCCTTGCCTGTCCCCCTATCACACCTTCAATGGGTCATCTGTCATTGTCTTTCTCTTGCACTAAGATGTCAGCTTCCTTGCTGACGACAGGGGCTTTGTGTCATCCACGGCTGGGTCCCCACGGCCAGACCTGGCACACAGTAGTTGCTTCTTAATTACTTGTTGAATAAAGAATGAATGAACCACGTGTTGAAATGAATACACCTGGTTTTTTTGGTTTTGGTTTTGTTTTGGTTTGGTTTGGTTTTTTGCAGTTTTTGGCCGGGGCTGGGTTTGAACCCGCCACCTCCGGTATATGGGGCTGGCGCCCTACTCCTTTGAGCCACAGGCATTGCCCTGAATGCACCTGGTTTTTAAATGATTGCCAGGAAAGAGATTTTTCAAATTAGGGTAGACTCATTGCTATGAGAAGGGTATGGTCCCCAAAACAGCAGCAGCATGGGCATCTCTTGGAAACTCGTTAGAAATGCAAGTTCACAGTCTCCTTTCTGACCTACTGACTCAGAACTGCTGGACGGGGCTCATTCTGTGTCCTCACCAGCCCTCCAAGTCTACTCCACACTCAAGCTTGAAAACGGCTCTAGGCTGAGGACCTCTGAACCAAGTGTCCAATTTCACTACACGCTTGGGCTGTTTCCTTTGAGTTGACAACTGAAATTATTTTGTATGGGGGCTCTAATTCCCATCCCAACTGCCAGTGCAAAAATCATTTTTGGCATAATGAATAAAGCCTGAAGCAAAGACTAAAGCAAAATGTGTGTGGAATTGTACGAGGTAAGAAAAGCCTTCTCCAACATTCCAAACAGTCTGTTCCAAAGAAGCATTTTAAAAATCAAAATATTACAAAAACAGCATGAACAATAAATTCAAATTTTCCCTCAGAAAGTAAAATAAATGTTCCTTTTTTTAGTACTGTGTGGGTCATGGCAGGCAACCTCAAGTTGGGGGGAGTGACAAAGAGGGAGACAGAGACAGAGGTGGAGAGGGATGCTGGCATCACTCAAGGAGTTTAAGCCCCAAATGACAGGTCCCTGGTCCTCAGCTCCCACTCCCACCACGACAACTTAAAAATGTGTGAGAGGCTAGGAGGGGTGGCTCACACCCGTATCCCAGTGCTGTGGGAGGCCAAGGTGGGCGGATTACTTGAGGCCAGGAGATTGATACAAGCCTGGACAGCACAGTGGGGCCCTGTCTCTACAAAAAATTTAAAAATTAGCCAGGCGTGGTGGTTCACACCTGTAGTCCTGGCAACTTGGGAGGCTGAGGCAGGAGGATCTCTTGAATCCAAGAGTTCAAGGCTGCAGTGAGCTGTGATCATACCACTGTACTCTAGCTGGAGTGACAAAGTAAGACCCTGTCTCACAGTAGCGGGGTAAGGGGTTGTTACTAGCATTCGCCAGGTGGGAGAAATGTACTGAAAGTCCCATAACTGCAGTACAGACTCACAGCAAAGAGCTGCCCACCGCAAATGCCATGGCGTCCTCTCTGCCCTTCACCAAGAGCCACCTATCCAGAGCATGTCCTGCCATCCTCCCCCCAGGCCTCCTTCCTGCACACCTGTCCTGCAGTGCTGAGCAGGAGCCCAGTGTCCCCAGAGCCATGTTTTTTTCTCTACCTGGTTCCTGGATGCACATCAGCCCCCACATCTGGCCAGAAGTGACGAGATGGGCCCCACACCTAGCACTGGAGAAAAAACAGACCATACTGGTCTGACTGGGGGCAGGCTGTGAGGCAGCCACGTGCTAATGCCTAAGGAAGGGCAAGGACAATCCGACCACTGGCAATTCGGATCCTCAGAGTTCATCACCTGAGCAAGTGGCAGCTTGGTCTTCAAGGAGGGAGGTGCACTCAGTCAGTCCTCGTATGCATATAGTGACGTCCTCTTCCATCTCTGAGAGGGGACAGCACAGAGGCCAAGAGTGAGAACCCCAGAGTAGAATTCTAAGTTGTGCTTAGAATTATGCAACTGTGGACAAATCACTTTGGCCTTGAGTAGACTGACCCAGTGGTAAAAGGGAAAACCCAGCTGCATCTACTTTATAGGGTTGCTATGAGCATTAAATTAATTATTTATAAAGCATCAAGGACTGAGCCTAGCATTTTGTAAATGTTGACTATCATTGCTTAAGTGTCCCTTGTCCAAAATGCCTGGAGCCACAGCATCTATGATTTGGAATGTTTTTCAGATGTTGCAATATTCACCTATTAGGTAATGAGATATCTTGAGAATGGGACCCAAGTCTAAATGCAAAATTCATTTCTGTTTCACAGGTACCTTAGATGCATAGCCTCAAGGTAATTTCATATGCTATGTTTAATGTTTGCACACGAACCAAAGTTTGTGTGCCTTGAGCCACTGGAAAGCAAAGGTGTCTCCATCTCAGCCACCCATGTGGACTCCGTGGTTGTTGGGCATCAGGACCATTCCTGACTCTGAATTTAGATGCTTCTGATAAGTAATCATTCCCTTGCTCTCATCCACATGTTAAAAATCCCCCATACATTAGTACAGTGAATAAATAACATGTTTAGGGTAAAGAAGCAGCAGAGTGGCGTGGGCAGAATGCCTGTACCAGCTGTTAAACAGCCACCAACCAGCAGTCTCCATCCACAACGCTGTGTTTTGATTAAAAGGTTACTGCACACTGCATTTATTTTTTTCAGGAGAGAAGAAACATAGGAAGCCATTGCTTCTGGGGTCCTTTAGGGAGGAGGAGGCTTTTGCAAGATTTCCTTCAAAGTCACCTTCCTCATTAACAGCAGTTTTTGTCTTAAGTCTGCCTTTGATTTTATAAACTGATGTACTTTCTGGTTCTGTTCGAAATGCACGTGCTCTAGCTCTTCACCAGGCCCATTATACACTCTCACCATGTCGTCCATAGAACTTTCCTGCAGTGCCAACATCCTCACATCGTCATGGTCACATAGATCAGAACCATTTTGGCTATTTCACCCTCGGTTGTCAATGAACGAACAACATCTTCATTATCCATTTCTTCAAGCTTACTGACTCTGAAAGTATTTTTTTTGCATATGTAAATAAGTCAGATGTCATTTTTTTCTTACTTGACATACTGAGTCCATCAAAGTCACCACCTTGCTCATTATCATCATTGAACATAGTTGCAGGACAGAGGTTGTGCCAGGCCTACCCTGCTGTGTCTTTGGTCACTGGGTTCCAAGTGTTGGCAATGGAATATACGGCATCTGTTGTGGGTGGCGCCTGTGGCTCAAGGAGTAGGGTACTGGCCTCATATACTGGAGGTGGCAGGTTCAAACTGGCCCCAGCCAAAAACAACAATAACAACAAAAATGAAAATCTCTCACACTCGTGCCTATGTTCACTGCTGCCAGCATACTGTTCAAGAAAGTGTTTTCATTAATACATTTACTCTTCATTGGTCTAAGAATACCCTGGTCATATGCGGAATTAATGAAGTCACATTTGGGGAAGAGTATGTGACATAGACAGGTTTTATTTTCTTGGAGATGGGATTTTACTCTGTCACTTAGACTGGAGTGCAGTGGTATGATCACAGCTCACAATAACCTCAAACTCCTTTTTTTTTTTTTGAGACAGAGTTTTATTCTGTTACCCAGGCTAGAGTGCTGTGGTGTCAACCTAGCTCATAGCAACCTCAAACTCCTGGACTCAAATGGTCTTTCTGCCTCAGACTCCCCAGTCATTGAGACTAAAGGTACCCACCACAATGCCTGCCTAGTTTTTCTATTTTTAGTACAGACAGGGTCTTGCCCTTGTTCAGGCTGATCTTGAACTGCTGAGCTCAAGAGATCCTCATACCTTGTCCTCCCATAGTGCTAGTATTATAAGCATGAGCCACCGCATCTGGCCAATATAACCTTGAACTCTTAACCTCAAGTGATCCTCCTACCTCAGCCTCCTGAGTAGCTGCAACTGCTGGGATACGCTACCATACTGGGATACATTTTTTATAGAGACAGGGTCTCACTATGTTGTCCAGGCTCTTATCAAACTCCTGGCCTCAAGCAGAACTCCTGCCTTGGCCTCTCAAAGTGCTGGGATTATAGGCATGAGCCAGTAGACCCAACTGGCATAAACATTTTTGGGAGAATTTCAGCTGGAGAGGGCGGCGCCTGTGGCTCAGCAAGTAGGGCTTCGGCCCCATATACCGAAAGTGGCCAGTTCAAACCCGGCCCCAGCTGAACTGCAAAACAGAAAAATACCCAGGTGTCGTGGTGGGTGCCTATAGTCCCAGCTACTCAGGAGGCTGAGGCAAGAGAATCGTCTAAGCTCAGGAGCTGGAGGTTGCTGTAAGCTGTGACACCATGGCACTCTACTGAGGGCCATAAAGTGAGACTCTGTCTCTACAAAAAAAAAAAAAAATGAATTTCAGCTGGAGAATGAGCCAAAAAATTGTCAAGTAATTAAAAAAAAGCCTTGCATTCATCATCCAGTCCAGCTGTCCTGCAGCAAGCATGAGCCACTGGTGCTAAATATCTGTGAAAGCTATCAGAAAAGATGTCCCTGGCGATCCATACCTTTTGTGAGCACAATAACAGACTGGTAAGGAATTCACTCCACGAAAGCAGTGAGGACTCACGCTTTTGCCCTTTGCAGTAAGTTTACACTCATGCTGCTGCATTAGCACATCCCGGCACAGTAATTCTGTCCTTGGCATCCTTAATTCCTGTAGGAGTTGCCTCATCAGCTTTAGTCAGTATCTTTATGGGGCAATAACACCAAAACGTTAGTGTTATCCTAGCATGATAGGCTTGTTCTGGCATCGGATTTTCATCAGTGATGACCTTGGCAAAGTCATGCATGAATTTGTCCACTGCTTTGTGATCAGCTAAACCACACCAAATCACCACAAATCTTTAAAATGTAATGCCCTTCCTCTTCTCAAATTTCTGCAACTGATCTGTTGAATATTCACAATTCCCTTCAATTTTTAGTGTGTGATAGATCTTTCTTTCTTCTTTTTTTTGAGGCAGAGTCTCAAGCTATTACCCTGGGTAGAATGCGGAGGCATCTGGGCTCAAGCAATTCTCCTGCTTCCTCCTCCCAAGTCGCTGGGTCTATAGGCTTCTGCCACAACGCCCAGCTAATTTTTTTTGGTTGCAGCCGTCATTGTTGTTTGGCCCAGGCTGGATTCAAACCTGCCAGCTCAGGTGTGGCTTAGCCACTTGAGCCACAGGAACTGAGTTGATAGATCTTTCTTGTTTCGTGATCAGCCTACAATTAAGGCGTATGCGTTCACCACGATGTCTACAGGTCCACTCTTTCTTTTTTTTTTTTTTTTTTTTGAGACAGAGCCTCAAGCTGTCAACCTGGATAGAGTAATGTGGCATCACAGCTCAGAGCAACCTCCAATTCCTGGGCTCAAGCAAGTCTCTTGCCTCTGCCTCCCAAGTCGCTGGGACTACAGGAGCCCGCCACAACGCCCGGCCATTTTTTTTTTTGGTTGCAGCCATCATTGTTGTTTGGCGGGCCCGGGCTGGATTTGAACCCGCCAGCTCAGGTGTACGTGGCTGGCGCCTTAGCCCGTTGAGCCACAGGCGCCGAGCCAGGTCTACTGTTTCAGTACACAATCAAGATCTTCAGTTTAGCTTTATGCAGTGTTTTTCTATTTTTCATTAACTCTGTCCATCATTTTCAGCAGAGAACTTCAACCCTCTATCCTTCTGTTTCTTCATTTCATACGTGACTTTATTCTGACACCATACTCTCCTGTAAGGCATTTCTTTTTTTTTTTTTTGCAGTTAACATGTATTTTATTATTCTTCATTACATTATTCACCACCCCACCCCCAGTGGTAAGACAGAATCTATTCACGGAAAAGAATACAGAAAACACTAAAGCTCCTGGTAGAGGGAGAGAACTCCAGTGGGGAGAGAGAAGCTCTCTCCGTTTCTCTCCCAAGGCATTTCACACTCGGTCCATTGTCTCATTTCTCCAACAGCTTGGCTTCCTGTGCTATTGATAATGTAACGCTTCTTCTTTATCTATCACTATTCCCCATATCGCAGGCCTTTTTTGACATTTTCAACAATATTTTCATACCACTGAGTGAAAAAAAAAGCAAAAAAACCCACAGGGAGTAAGTAATGCATGTGGGCCTTGACCCCATGTGGCGCGTCACGGGGGACCTGCCATTGGCACACCTGACCTGCATATGTGCCATTACCCTTTGGGAAGTATCTATTGCACCTGAAGTTTGACTGTAACCTGTCACATGAGGTCAGCTGTGACATGTGCGGCTATCATGCCAGCACTAAAAAACCTTTGTGCTTTGGAACATTTTGGATTCTGGATCTTTGAACGAGGGATGCTCAACCTGTATTTGGGATGATCTTGCCCTGCTGATACTAACTCAAGATGGAGGGATGGCTCGTCACCTGTGGCTCAACGGGCTAAGGCGCCAGCCACGTACACCTGAGCTGGCGAGTTCAAATCCAGCCCAGGCCTGCCAAATAATGAAGGCTGCAACCAAAAAATGGCCAGGCGTTGTGGCGGGCACCTGTAGTCCCAGCTACTTGGGAGGCAGAGGCAGGAGACTCACTTGAGTCCAGGAATTGGAGGTTGCTGTGAGCTGTGATGCCACAGGACTCTATCCAGGGTGACAGCTTGAGGCTCTGTCTCAAAAAAAAAAAAAAAAAAAAAGATGGAGGGAACACATGGATACCGCCCACACCTTGGCAAATGGAGAGTAGATTCAAGGGGTTGCTACAGCCTTCTCCGTTCCAGTCCCTGGAGAAGTACAACCCCCCCCCAACTTTATATCAGAACCCTCAGGGGGTCTCCCACTGAGGGGCATGTGTTTGTGGCCCCACCACCTGGAGCAAAGGAGGAGGACTTCCCACTTGTTACTGCAGCCTCTTTAACGACAGCTGCTGAGCCAGTGAGCCAGGGAGCTGCGCTCGTGACTGTGAAGAGAGGACATTCAGTCCTCACCTCCTTCCCCCATCTCTGATGCCCATTACGTCAGACTCACAGGGATGGTGAGACCACATAGCCTAACCCAGCCCCCACCCCAGCCCTACTGAAATGGTCTGGACACTTAGTTGCCTTTCAGTACCCTCCGTCTGTTTCCTTCCAGCCTTAAGGCAGATAGAAGAAAGGTCTGTGGAGTCCAGGCATCTAAAGTTTTTTGACTACCTACCATGTGTCAGACTATAAAACAAGTGATAGATATGGATAAATACAGATGTAGATATTGATGGATGCAGATATGGTCTCATATAATACATACAGCAATCCTGCAGTCACATTCAATGAAGAGGAATCTTTATAAGACCCATTTTATCAAGGCTGAATGACAATTGAGATCTACTCATCAAAGGCATATGGGCACCTGTGGCTTACCGAGTAGGGCGCCAGCCCCATATACCGAAGGTGGAGGGTTTAAACCCAGCCTCGGTCAAACTGCAAAACAGAAAAATAGTCGGGTATTGTGGCAGGTGCCTGTGGTCCCAGCTACTCCGGACTGAGGCAAGAGAATGGCCTAAGCCCAGGAGTTGGAGGTTGCTGTAAGCTGTGTGATGCCAGGGCACTCTACCGAGGGCAATAAAGTGAGACTCTGTCCCTACCAAAAAAAAAAAAAAAAAAAAGTCATATGGGTGGGAAGCAGGAGACTTGAGATCCAAACCCAGCTCAGTCCAACTCCTAAACCCAAGCTCTTTCTTCTTCCCTAGGCTGCTTCCCAAAGTCGTTTCCATGGAAAGCATGGTAACAAGTAATAATGATGATCCTGGGAGAAAAGGGTGCCTGGGAAAAGGCTCTACGCATGAAAGCCTGAGTTCATTGGGAGTGCACGCTGCTGTGAGTCCTGGAGCTCCAACATCAGTACTTTAAACCCAAAAGGCACCTCTGCCAGGTCCTCAGAGACTCAGGACCCTTGGCTTTTCTGCTCTTCTATCCTCAGTGAGCAGCTTCCGTCCTCAAGGTCATATCATAGGTCCCTATGGGTGCTGGAGCGCCAACAATCACATCTATGTTCCAGGTAGGACATGGGAGGGAGAAGGAAAGTGTACAGAGGCCCCACCCGAAGCTGTGCTCTTCTTGAGGGGACATCGGAGCAGTTCCACTCAAACACTTGGGTCTACATGCCTTTGGCCACCCCAACTGCTCTGGGAAAGCTATTATTTTAATTGGGCACATAGCTTTCCAGAATAAGACCATTGCTGTGATATTCATGTGATTAAAGGACCTTGGATATTGGCTGCTTTGTTCCATTTGAAGGAGCCTTTTCTAGCACTGTGGCTCTTCTCTCCGCCTCATTTCTAGGACCATAGGTCACAGGTCTGTTCTACAGAAATAGCATCTGAAACAAGGGTTCTTGTGCAGATAATCCATGGAGGTGGTGCTGGCAGGGGGAATTTACAAGAAGTAAGGGAGGCAGGACAGGGGAGGGGAGAAAGCCAAGCAGGGCTGTGTCCCCTGGAAGGGTCCATGGTGCACCCTGGAGTGTGGAAGGCAGCACCCATTTATCCCACCTTGAACCCAGAGGTTTGGATGCTTAGATCCGTGTATCAGTCAGTCATTGGCTGAGGATGGGGCAGTGGGACCTCCCAGGCTTCTGCAGGTGGGAGCGGTTCCCAGGTGAAGAGAACAGGCAGCATTCACTGTAGGGGGGCCTATGTGTACTGGTCCTTCACTAGAGGTCTGGGAAGATCACCAACGGTGCTGATATAGACACTCTAATTTCTCCTTATTTAGGCAGAGGATTTAACATTACCCTCCCCCCAGGTCCCCACTCCCAAACATACTTTTGCAAACCTATGACAGTGTTCAGCACAAGCCACATCCAGGCTGGGTTTAGAAGGCAAACATTTTGGGGGGATTTTTTGTTTTTTACTTTTGAGACAGAATCTAGAATGCCATGGTATGATAGCTCACAGCAACTTCAAGTTCTTGGGCTCAAGTGATCCTCTTACCCTTTGGCAAGGTTTTCTACTTTTTTTTTTGTAGAGACAGAGTCTCACTTTATCACCCTCGGTAGAGTGCCGTGGCATCACACAGCTCACAGCAACCTCCAACTCCTGGGCTTGGGCAATTCTCTTGCCTCAGCCTTCCAGTAGCTGGGACCACAGGCACCTGCCACAACGCCCAGCTATTTTTTTGTTGCAGTTCGGCAGAGGCTGGGTTTGTACCCGTCATCCTTGGTACATGGGGCCGGTGCCCTACTCACTGAGCACAGGTGCCGCCCAGCAAGTTTTTCTATTTTTAGTAGAGACAGGATGTCGTTATTGGTCAGGTGGTCTTGAACTCCTGATCTCAAGGGATCCTCCTACCTTGACCTCCCAGAGTGCTAGGATTACAGGTGGGAACCACTGACCAACCAAACATGTTTTCAAATAGCACCATGAGATGGTGAGTACCTCAAAGGCACCAACTCTGGATCCCAGGCCTAATGTGCTCACCCCACCCCGGGCTGCGGTCATGGAAATTTTTTGGTTTTTTTCTGACAAAATTAAATCATTTCCCCAGTTAGCCACCTTCCCTGAGCTTCCGGGTCAGTGGGCTGTGTCAGCGGCTCCCAGCACTGTCGGAGTGGCCCCCTCCACATGCCCTGCTCGCCAGCTTGGCTCCATCAGCAGGTGATGCTTCAACTCCTGAAGCAATTGTGTAATCCTGAGCTGCACAAGTTTATTTCCACTAAAAATACACCCTGAAACTGGGGCACGATGAAGGATTGCTGACAAATGGGGAACAGGAATAATAAAAAAAAAAAAAAGATTCTGAGGCCGTCTGATTCCTCCCTGAGTCACCTCCAAACATTCACCACTGAGCTCAGCACGGGCCTTCTCATCTCCTTGCTGCCATCAATAAATGTTGGAGCAGTCCCCTGTGGCTCCGAGGGGCTTGTGAGTCACTGTTAGGAGATGCCCCTGATGTAATCCAATCCCTCCCTTTACAAGGAAGAAAACAGAGAAGTGAGAAAGAAAGTGACTTTGCCCTGGGTCAGGGCACTAACTAGCAGTGGAGTGGGCTCCTCCCCCGCCCCCGCCCACGTCGGCACCTGCCCCCTGCACCCCTTGTGTCTGCATCCCTAGGGCACTTCCTAAGGAGGAGGTAAGGGCATCCTCACTGCATCCACAATGAGTGCTCTCAGCTGCAAGTTATAGAAAACTAGATCAATGGCTGCTCAACTGCAGAGGCATTAGCGCTTGCTTAATGAGAACTGTGGAGGGAGGCAGTCCCACCTGGTCAGGAAGATCCAGGTTCTCTCCACTGTACCATTCTCGGCATATTGACTTTTCATTTTCAAGCTTATTGCCTCATGTCACAAAGTGGCTGCTGCAGCCCTGACTAAGTCCTCGTAAGCAGTATCCAAAAGCTAGAAGGAGGGCAGGAATGACAGGCGGGTAGCTCACACGTGTAATCCTAATACTCTGAGAGGCCAAGGTGGGAGGATCTCTTGAGCTCAGGAGTTCAAGACTAGCCTGAGCAAGAATAAGACCCTATCTCTACTAAAAGTAGAAAAATTAGCTGGGTGATGTGGTGGGTGCCTGTAGTCACAGCTACTCAGGAGGCTGAGACAAGAGGATGGCTTGAGCCCAAGAGTTTGAGGTTGCTGAGTTATGACTCCCTGGCAGTCTACCTAGGGTGACAGAATGAGACTCTGTCTCAAAAACAAACAAACAAACAAACTATAAGCTACAAGGAGCTACTAAATAAATGAATAAATATGCTGCCTTCTCCCTCAGTAGCCCTCTCTTCTAGGAGGAAGGAAAATTTTCCTTACATCTCATTGGCCAGAAACAGTCACATGCCCACCCCTGTACCAATTCCTGGCAAAGGAGGATGAGGTCATCAGGCTAATGACCTGGGCCAATCAGGATTCACCTCGGTGGCCAGACACACTGCCAGGCAAACCCAGCCAGGGCTCTCTCTGCAGATCCTCATCTGTAAAATGGGAATAACTCATTCCCACCACATATAATGAGGATCAATGAATGACTAACATGCTGTACCCATGGGAGGCAGGAAAATTATTCCCGCCATTCAGAGGAGGAAAGGATCTATAAAAATAGAATGCTATGATCATTAGAGAAATCCCTTCCATAAGGAGATGAGCTGTATGGTATCCAGAAGAGACATTTGTGCTTCTCACAGACAAACCTTTGGTAGAACAATTCTGAGGCAGGAACTCTCAGCATCACACAGAGACTTTGTGTTGGAGAAAGGACAAGAATAATTTGAAGAACTGAGAAGGGAGCGGGGAAGGAGATGTGCCTTGTTTCAGGGGCTTGGTGTGGGTTGGTGGAGTGTGTTTGAGAGCAGAAGGAGGGGCTGAGGAATTGGGAAGCTGCCTGGTGATGTTCTGGGAAGTGGCTCTGGGAAAAGGGTGGAAGAGCCACTGGGAGTGAGGAGACAGGCTGAGCAGCTGCTTCTGGACTCCTGGCTGGAGGACACGCGCCTGGGAGGCCAGTTCCATCTCTGCCTCCCTGAGTGATCTGGTTAAGTTGCTCTTCTCCAGAGGGGCCTCAGCTTTCCTGCCTATAAAATGGGAGATTGATTCATTTTGTTTTTCATTCTCTCTTTCATACATTAGTCAGTTGCAACAGAAACTTACAAACTCCTCTGTGTGCAGGGAGGCATGTCATGTTGGAGTTAGTAGTGATCTCAGCAAGTTGTTGACTTGCTTTACTGATTTGATTCTGTGTTTCCTTGTCTGTAAAATGGAGACGCTCATCGTACCTATCTCATAGACACATCGATTAAAGGAATGTACTATGTGTAAAGTGCTTACAACAGTGCCTGGCAGATAGTAAGCTCTCGATCAATGTTAGCTGCTGTCTTTATGTCCCATGGAGCTGTGTTTAACACCAGGGCTATAATAACAATGAATAAAGAGAACTCGATACAGACATTGATCAAATAATCAGTGGATAGAGAATGGTAATAAACGGTCAGAAGCTGTTGAGCGGCCAACAGCAGGGGGATAACACGATCACTGCTGGGTTTTAAAAAGAAATCTCTCAAAAGTTTAGAAGCAACCTAAACACCCATCAGTAAGAAACCAAGCAAATAAATTATGGTACTTGTATGTGATAGAAAACGCACAGCTATAGAAAGTTAAGACAGGGGGCTTTTCATGTAAGAAGGAAAACAGTCTTTAAGATCTGTTAACTGAACAGGGCCAGAGCAAAACAGTTTTTATCATAGGCCGCCGTTTGAGAGAAACACAGCAGGAAGAGCGAAATATACGCATCTGTACACATATATTCACATATCATAGAATATTCTTGGAAGAATTCTTAAGAACCTATTCCCAAGAGGTGGCTGGGGGGAAAAGGGAAGGAGCTGGGTGTGGTGGCATGCATCTGTGTCCCAACTATTCAAAAGACAGAGGTGGGAAGATGGCTTGAGGCCTGGTTCAACACCAGCTTGGGCAACATAGCAAGATTCCCAGGTCTAAAATAATTTTAAAAAGAGGTGGGAAGGAGACTTTTTTCTGCACATTTTTCCTATCTTTTTAATTTTGAACTGTGTGGTTACCAATTTAAATCAATCAATCAAAATCTTAAAAGCAAAGCAGTTCCTCTGCCTGTGGCATGGAGAACAGCGGATGGGCTGAGAGGAGAAGTCAGCAGGTGGGTGAGGCAGCAGGGGGAGGTGGGAGCTTGGACTGTGGGGGGTCGAGGAGTGGGTGGAGTAAAACTGAACTCCCTTGATAGCCCCTTTCTGTTCTGATTCTGCCCTTGTCTGAATGGAGGGTCTGAGACAGGAGAGATGCTACCTGGGAGAGCACTCCTACAGCCCTGCTTTCTCTAAAAAGCGGTTGAATTTCTTCATGGATTTTTTTGGCCATTTGTCTGTCAACTTCAGAGAAGTTTATTTCGGCTCAGTTCATAATTGCCAAGTCGTGGAAGCAATCCAAATGCCCATCAACCCATGAAAGGATTAACAAATTATGCAATATGGGGCAGCGCCTGTGGCTCAGTGAGTAGGGCGCCGGCCCCATATACCGAAGGTGGCGGGTTCAAACCTGGCCCTGACCGAACTGCATCAAAAGATGGCCGGGGTTTGTGGCGGGCGCCTGTAGTCCCAGCTACTCGGGAGGCTGAGGCAAGAGAATCGCCTAAGCCTAAGAGCTGGAGGTTGCTGTGAGCTGTGACTCTACGGCACTCTACCAAGGGTGATAGCGTAAGACTGTCTCCACAAAAAAACAAAAAAAAACAACCAAAAACCCTACCCTTTGGGTGGCACCTGTGGCTCAGTGAGTAGGGCACCAGCCCCATATACCCAGGGTGGTGAGTTCAAACTCTGCCCTGGCTAAATTGCCATTTAAAAAAAAAATGTGCAATATGTATACCATGGAATACTATTCAGCCATGAAAAATATGGAGACTTTATATCTTTTACTTTTACCTGGATGGAGTGGGAACACATTCTTCTTAGTAAAGTATCTCAAGAACGGGGGTGAAAATATCCAAAGTACTCAATACTATTATAAAACCAGTATGTAAACACTTACACACTCATATGAATGATAAAACACAAATATAGTCTAGCAAGAGGAAGGGGTGAGAAGGGAGAGGGAGGGGAAGGGGAGAGCAATTGGTGGGAGGAGGGAGGGCATTTGGTGGAATCTCATCTAATAGGCACAATGCAAGGGTATATTTCAAAATAAATAAGAATAAATTTTAAATGTCTTACCACAAAAAACAAGTAAGTGAGGTAATGGCTGTGTTAATCAGTTTGATTTAAGCATTCCACATTGCATATCAAATCATCACTTTGTACCCCATAAATATATAGTTATGATTTTAATTAAAAAGTAATAAAAAATAAAAATAAAAGATGGCTGCTTTATTCACAGTCGCATAGTAGAGTCCAAAAACAAGAATATGGGACCTGAGCAAAAACAGCCAGGGACAATTTTAAGGGAAGACCCCTCAGCAGACCTCTTCCTGCTGAGACAGTTTCTCCACTGGTCCCACTTCCTGGTGGAATTCTGCAGCTCGAAGTTCTTAGGGGATCCATCTACTCATCGTTGGTAGATGGTTCCTTGGTATCCCATATGGCATTCCCAGCTCTCCAGCCTAGGGTGAGCACACCTACCTATTAGGACAAGCACTTCTACCTACTGGGGGCAGCTCTCCCACCTACTAGGATGAGCACTTCTAACTACTAGGGGGAGCACTCACACCTACTAGGGTGAGCATGCCTACCTACTAGGGGGAGCACTCACACCTACTAGAGCAAGCACTCATACCTATTAGGGTTAGCACTCCTATCTACTAGAGCAATCACTCCTACCTACTAGGGTGAGCACTTCTAACTACTAGGGGGAGCACTCCTACCTACTAGGGGGAGCACTCCTACCTACCAGCTTATGGGAAACATTCCTCATGAAAGAAGCCAATACATTGACCTGAGGTCCAGGGAGTATTTGTTGAATGGAACAGCTGACTTGTGGTTTAAATACAAATGTCATTAGGAGAGACAACATACGAATCTATAATTCATTCAACCAAAGTACAAAGTACTCTTATAAAGCTATGAGTCACACAGTTCAATCTCAGAGGGTCACAGTCAGAGGAACACAGTTCATTAAACAAAAAGTAATTTCAACTCAACAATGGTGCTCTTAGGTATTTATGTAAGAGACAGGAAAATACATGTCCACACATAGACTTTTACATGAATGTTCATAGCAGCCTTATTCAGAACAATCAGAAACTGGAAACAACCCAAGGGAGAGTCCATCAGCTGGTAAACAGATAAACAAATAGTGATATGTCACTGGACAGAATATTACCCAGCAATAAGCAGGGACAAAGATGCAGCTAGCAACGTGGGTGACTCTCAAGTCAAAGAAGCTAGATGCAGAAGACAAATAACTGCGCCATTACATGGCTGTGACAAAACTATAGGGACAGGAATTAAACTGAGATAAGTCAAATTATCTTTAATGTAAATCAGGGATTGCCAGGGGCAGCAGGGGAGAGACTGTCAAAATTGTTTTTTACGTTGCCTGCTATGGTGGTTACATGACTGTCAAAATTTATTGAACTGTACAGTCAGAAAAGTCAATGATACTATATGTAAATGATACCTCAATAAATTTGACTTGGGGTGGGGGAAATAACCTTCAAATTCTTTGCTTGTTTTTCTCACTCTACTAAGTGGATATGCAGTTTGGGCCACAGATCTTTAAAATCCCTATAGTCTCCCAAACTCATCTCTTCCCTCCTTCCAAAAACAAGCTCCTCTCCTTCTCCCCAAGGTGGAGTCTATGGCCCTCCTGTTCTTTGTTCCCCACCTGCCTGCAGTTCTGAGTCTCCCAATCCTGCACTGTAAAAACCCCAAAGGCACCAGGCTGGGTGAGAAAGCTGGAGTCTTCTTGAGAGGAGGGGTCTCTGGGGAGATGAGGGAGGGGCTGAGTGGGCAGGGTCCTAAGCTCCACCTCCAACACAGTAGTTCTCCGCCCCCACATGCAAGGTTGCTGTGGGAAAAGTGGTTTTGCTTAGTTACAAAACTGTTTGAGAGTGGCTCCGTGCCTGTGGCTCAACCGGCTAAGGCGCCAGCCACGTACACGTGAGCTGGTGGATTTGAATCCAGCCCAGGCCCGCCAAACAACAATGACGGCTGCAACCAAAAAAAAAAAAAAAGGCCGGCCATTGTGGCAGGCACCTGTAGTCCCAGCTACTTGGGAGGCGGAGGCAGAGGCAAGAGACTCGCTTGCAGAGGCAAGAGCCCAGGAATTGGAGGTTGCTGTGAGCTGTGATGCCACAGCACTCTACCCAGGGTGACAGCTTGAGGCTCTGCCTCAAAAAAAAAAAAAAAAAAAACTGTTTGAGAAACACTGGATCTGGTGTTCATTAATGTCCCTTTTAGATCTGACATCCTATAGCACTGTGGTCCCTAATCCCCAGTCTTCAGACCAGTACCAGTCTGTGGCCTGCTAGGAAGCAGGCTGCACAGCGCAGGTGAGGGGCAGGTGAGATGGAGAAAAGCTTCATGTGGATTTACAGCCCCTTCCCATCCCGGCATTACTGTCCGAGCTCCACCTCCTGTTAGATCAGCAGCATCACTAAATTCTCATAGGGGCACAAACCCTACTGTGAATTTCACATTCAAAGGACCTAGGTTGTGGGCTCCTTATGAGAAGTCTGATGATCTGAGGTGGAGCTTAGACTGTGATGCTAGTACTGGGGAGCAGCTGCAAATACAGATTGTCACTAGCAGAGAGGCCTGACTGCACAGAGATCCTAAAAAATCAATTGCTTGCAGATTCATATCAAAACCCTATCAGTGGCTCGGCGCCTGTGGCTCAGCGGGCTAAGGCGCCAGCCATGTAAACCTGAGCTGGCGGGTTCGAATCCAGCCTGGGCCCGCCAACCAACAATGACAGCTGCAACCCAAACAAAAATAGCCGGGCGTTGTGGCAGGCGCCTGTAGTCCCAGCTACTTCGGAGGCAGAGGC
>CAUYON010039860.1:0-22134 GCA_963573935.1 Arctocebus calabarensis | reverse complement strand
CACTTTTTTGTTTTCTCTGAAATGGCTTTGGATGGTCATTTGAGTTCTAGTCTTGTCTTCTATTTCTCTCTCTGTCTTTCTCCTATGTTTTAGGACATTTCTTCACCTTTATCTTCTAACTCTTCTATGGAGTTTTGATTTTTTTTTTTTTTTTTTTTTAAGCCTCAAGCTGTCACTCTAGATAGAGTGCTGTGGCATCACAGCTCACAGCAACCTCTAATTCCTGGGCTCAAGCGAGTCTCCTGCCTCTGTCTCCCAAGTAGCTGGGACTACAGGCGCCCGCCACAACGCCCAGCCATTTTTTGGTTGCAGCTGTCATTGTTGTTTGGCAGGCCCGGGCTGGATTCGAACCCGCCAGCTCAGGTGTACGTGGCTGGCACCTTAGCCCATTGAGCCACAGGCGCCGCGCCATGGAGTTTTGATTTTTGTTATTACATTTTTTAGTTTTCTGATTTTTTTATAGAAAGCATCCCTGTTTCATGTAAGTAGTATTTTCTCAGTTCTCCGAAGATACTACTTTTTACTTTTAAGATTATTTTTTCCTCCTCTGAGGTTTCTATTTCCTCTAAGTATATTTCTTTTCTTTTCTTTTTTTTAAATCTTTATAGTCCTAATTAGAGGTTTTCTCAGAGATCTGCGATGTTTCTTGGATTGCTGCTCACAACTATGTTTAGAGAAATTCAAAATTTGATTTTAAGTTTTTTTTTTTTTTTGCAGTTTTTGGCCAGGGCTGGGTTTGAACCCGCCACCTCCCGCATAGGGGGCTGGCGCCGTACCCCTTGAGCCACAGGTGCCGCCCTCCCCATTTTATGTTTTGAACATGTGGGTGGGGACTGTATCTTTTATTGTCCAGGCCATTTGTTGGAGAAGTTGTTGTCAAAATCATCAGGCTTTCCTTCTAGGGTTAGTTAAATTTCCCGGAAGAAAACTTTTCTCATCTCCTACTTTGTGAGTAAAGCAGTGAGGAGTTGAAGAGGACTGGGTGGGAGACGGTGTCAATAGTAAACATTGAATTTATATAAGATTACTTAATGTCCTTTTTATCATCATGGTATCCATTCTGTTAGAAGTCCCTGATGGTCTCCAGTCTAGAGAATAAACTGCTTTGTTTTTCTCTGTAGAGACTAAGCTTCTACCAGTGTTTTTCAAATCTTTTATCTCATAGCACACTTGAACCTATAGTAAAACTTCCATGGCACACTTAAATTATGGTGATTAAAAAAAAAAGGAGGCTCAGCGCCCGTAGCACAGTGGTTATGGCGCCAGACACACACACCGAGGGTGGTGGGTTTGAACCTGGCCTGGGCCAGCTAAACAACGACAACTGCAATAAAAAAATTGCTGGGCGTTGTGGTTAGAGTTAGGGTTAGGGTTAGGGTGCCTGTGGTCCCAGGTACTTGGGAAGCTGAGGCAAGAGAATTGCTTAAGCCCAAGAGTTTGAGGTTGCTGTGAGCTGTGACACCATGGCACTCCACGAAGGGTGACAATAGTGAGTCTCAAAAAAAAAAAAAAAAGATTAAAAAAATACATATACTTACTGTGCTTTAAACTTACTTTCAAAAATAATTTAATTAATTGGCTGAGCAAAGTGGCTCATGCCTGTAATTCTAGCACTCTGGGAGATGGAGGTAGGTGGATTGCTTGAGCTCTCAGTTCAAGACCAGCCTGAGCTGGAGTGAGACCTAATCTCTAAAAATAGCTGGGCATTGTGCCAGTTACCTGTAGTCCCAGCTACCAAGGAGTCTGTGGCAAGAGGATGAGTTGAGCCCAAGAGTTTGAGGTTGCTGTGAGTTATGACGCCATAGCACTACTGAGGGCAACAATGTGAGACTCTGCTCAAAAAAATAAAAATAAAAAATCTAATTAATGATGTCTAAAAATTTTCAAGGCACACCTAAGATCCCTTTACAGCTCCCATGGCACACCATTTGAAAATCACTTCTCTAGACTTGGAGGTGAAAGAGCAGGAAGTTGCCAATAGTGTGGAGTTAGGGAGGAGATTTAGGCATCTCATTGCTTTGCATATAGATTTTACTCTATTGTCCTTATTTTAGCATAAACCCCTAGATCCTGAGCCTTTTCACGAGAATCTGTACATAGTGTAAACTACTGCTTAAGATGCGCTTTCTTTTTTTTATTTTGAGACACAGCCTCAAGCCGTCGCCCTGGGTAAAGTGCTGTGGCATCACAGCTCACAGCAACCTACAACTCCTGGGCTCAAGCCATTCTCCTGCTTCTGCCTCCCAAGTAGCTGGGACTACAGGTGCCTGCCACAACGCCCGGCTATTTTATTTTTGTCATTGTTGTCTGGCGGGCCAGCTCAGGTGTATGCTCACCTTAGCCGCTTGAGCCACAGGCACTGAGCCAAGATGCAGCTTTCTAGTTAACAGCTCCCACAATTTTGTGCTTTTGTTTACTCTCAAGGTATCTCTGGTTTTGCCTTTATTTGAAATTTATAGTAATTGTAATGGAATTTCAGTAGAATTAAATTAAGATGCTTCACCTTCTAAATCTGCAACATTGAGTCCAGTGCCTTTTATGTTATTTCAGTCATCTTCAGAACCATCTTTTTTTTTTTTTGAGGCAGAGTCTCACTGTATTGCCCTTGCTAGAGTGCTATGGCATCATAGCTCACAGCAACCTCAAACTCTTGGGTTTAAGCGATTCTCTTGCCTCAGCCTCCCAAGTTGTTTTTTTTTTTTTTTTTTTTTTTTTTTAGGCTGTGGCTGTCATTGTTGTTTGACAGGCCAGTGCTGGGTTTGAACCCACTAGCTCCATTGTATGTGGCTAGTGTCCTAGCCGTTTGAGCTATAGGCACCGAACCCAGAACCATCTTTTAAAAGGACTATACTAGTGAAATGTCATTATGTAAGATTTCCATATTTAAGTTATGTAGAACCATAGTTTAAAATGTAAGTTGTTTGAATTATTTTTTTACATTTTCTTTATTTATATTATTTATTTCCTAAGGGTAGGTTCCTGGGTAAAAGTACTAGGCTAATGGGTATGAACATCCTAGGGGTCTTGAAAAATATTCCCAGTTTGCTTTCTAAAACAGTTGAACTATTTTGCAATGTCTGCCCAACTCTGCTTTAGGTAAAATATTTAATCTTCCTTACACTTACCTAATTTTAGGTATCAAAAGTTCTCTTCTAGGAAATAGTTGTCTTGTGCTTAAAATTAAATATATGTTAAGTTTTTCCTTTGGTCTGTGATCTCTTTAGTCTGTTCTCAGAAGAGTCTCATATCATTCATCTACAATTTATTTTTAAGTTAGGAAAGAAGGATAGGCATGACTAACATTCACTCTGACTTTTAACCTGATGACACTTTTATCCAGTGTAGAAGTTTGAAGAATTTTTTTTTTTTTTTAATTCCTTCTACCTGGCCATCTTGAATTTGTATTTAATCTTAACTATTTGGGCAGGCTTTCATTTCCTTTCAAGCATGCTTATTTTTTATATGAGACCAAATACTTTTTTCTTTGTAACTGTGTTTTTAATACCCATCTAGAATGAAATGATTTCAGAGAGATAAGAATAGTTGTTACAGATATACACATGGATTACATTTTCCCTCTTTGGTTGATTGTTGTTATTGTTACTGTTTTAGGTGGTGCTTCCTACATTTATCCTAGAGAAGCGTTCCTTGCTGGAAATGTATGCAGACTTTATGTCTCATCCAGACCTATTTATAGCCATCACTAATGGAGCTACAGCTGAGGACAGAATGATTCGCTTTGTTGAGTACTACCTTACCTCATTTCATGAAGGCCGTAAGGGAGCCATTGCTAAGAAACCATACAATCCTATCATTGGAGAAACATTTCACTGTTCCTGGAGGATGCCGAAAAGTGAGGTAGCATCCAGTGTTATTAGCAGCTCTTCCACCCAGGCAGTCACAAATCATGCTCCTCAATCAGAGGAGTCTTTGAGCCAGGTGGGATCGGACTGTTACACAGTCAGATTTGTTGCTGAACAGGTTTCCCATCATCCTCCAGTCTCAGGATTTTATGCAGAATGTGCAGAAAGGAAGATGTGTGTAAATGCACATGTCTGGACTAAGAGCAAGTTCTTAGGCATGTCGATAGGCGTGACAATGGTTGGAGAAGGTAAGTAGAAAAATTGTTCTCCAATTTTTAATATCAAACTACAATCTTAAATTTTGGAAACTAAGACAAATGATAATTTCAAGGTGTTATGAATATACTTTTTTGTTCCAATTCCCATTATATTCCAGAATGCTTTTTGGGAGTGGAAGAATGTATCCATGGACTAATGTAAATTCTCTTTTTAAATTATTTTTTATGATTTCAAATATTTATTATTGAAAATTTGGGAAATCAAAAAAGTATAAAGGAGAAAATAAAATAATCTAATCATTTCATCCAGAGATAGGTGATTTTAGTATTTTGCTTCTTTTCTGTGTGTGTTTGTACTTATAGGTTTATAAAATTAGGATTAATTATATACATATATGTAGTTTTTTGTTGTATTTTAACTAAATATATTCATTTCCCATGTTATTGATAAGCTATTTTAATGACTGCTTAATATTCTGTGAAATGCATTTGCTATCTTTTATTTAAGATAAAATACTGGACACTGAGATTGTATTTGCAAATTTGTATTATAAAAATCACAAGAAATATCTTGTGGGTAAATCTTTATCTACAGCTCTTATATTTTCTTAGGAGCTATTCATAGAATGTTTTAAATATATACTATAAAACTTTAGTTGTACTTCATCAGATTATAAAAAATAATTGGAAGAAATATAGTATTTTTTGCCAAGAATACAAAACAAGAACAAAAACCTCCACAGCAGTCATTGAAGAGCTAATAAAAACACAATAACAGAAAAAAACCTAGTATTTTAATGATAAAGGACAACTCTGTGCAATGGATAATTTGTTCTAAATTTATGTTTATGATCTGACTTGGCGCCTGTAGCTCAAGTGGCTAAGGCGCCAGCCACATACACCAGAGCTGGCGGGTTCGAATCCAGCCCCAGCCTGCCAAACAACAATGACAACTACAACCAAAAACAGCCGGGCACTGTGGTGGGCGCCTGTAGTCCCAGCTGCTTGGGAGACTGAGGCAAGAGAATCGCTTAAGCCCAGGAGTTTGAGGTTGCTGTGAGTTTTGATGCCATAGCACTCTACCCAGGGTGACAGCTTGAGGCTCTGTCTCAAAATAAATAAATAAACAAACTTATAATCTAAGTGTGGCGTAATCAAGCCTATTACTTCAGTAGTTTAAGATTGTGTTATTGTAGCTGTGAAGAAATTATTTTAAACCCATTTTTAAGTTTTGTTGTGGTATGTCTTACCAATTTCCAAATCATATTTCTAGCTAATTCAAATTTTCATAACATTAGAAAGTATATATGTTATTAGTTTAAAAAAAAGTTTGTCATCTTCAGTGATAAGCTTTATTAAGATTAGCGTTAGGCTCTTTATAGACCAATTTATTTTAATAGATGAAAAAACACTGAAATCTAGAGGGTAATGGGACATATCTGGGGTCATAAATATTAAGGCATAGCCAGATTTAGAACCTTATTTTTTGATACTCTCTCCCGAAGGACAATTACTCTTCTCCGTTCATGTATCAGAAAGACTCAGGTAGCCTTTCATTCTCCAAAAAAGGGAATACCTCAGGAAATAAGGAAAAGGCTTAATATCTTAGCCAAGCTTCAATCATAAAAGAAGCATATTATAGTTAATTTTTGATTAAGTGTTATTAATATGTTCATGAGATTGCCTTTTGGAAATTAAATTGCTATTGGTATCCTCAACAGAAAACTTTAGTAAATAAAATCTGTGAATGGGATTTATGACAATTCAATTTTATTCCTATTAACCATGTTTTCTAGTTTCTAATATTAAGACATTTTCCCTTTCTAATAGTAAAGGGAAATTCTGTTTAATTATTAGGTAAGTGAGATTTTAGAATTCTGTGAACCTCAGTTATCCAAACTGTCTGTCATCACACATATTCAACACTTGTTGTATTTTTCTTTGGATTTTTAAATTTCATTTCATAGAAATTAAAGGTCACCAGACGTGGAGGCTCACTCCTGTAATCCTAGCACTCTGGGAGGTCCAGGCAGGTGGATTGCTTGAGCTCACAGATTGGAGACCAGCTTGAGCAAGAGCAAGACCCTGTCTCTAAAAATAGCAAGGCAAGCTTGGCCCCTGTAGCTCAGTGGCGAGGGCACCGGCCGCCTACACCGAGATTGGTGGGTTCCAACCTGCTCTAGGCCTGCCAACAATGGCAACTACAAGAACAACAAAAAAATAGCTGGGCGTTGTGGCAGATGCGTGTAGTCCCAGCTACTTGGGCGGCTAAGGCAAGAGAATCGCTTAAGACTAAGAGTTTGAGGTTGCTGTGAGCTGTGATGCTATGGCACCCTACCGAGGGCGACATAGTGAGAATCTGTCTCAAAAAAAAAGAAGAAAAAGAAATTAAAGGTCATAAGCCCCAGTTTATGGGAATACATATTTTGGCTGGTCATGGTGGCTCACACCTATAAACCAGAGCTTTGGAAGGCCAAGGCAGGGTGATTGCTTGAAGCCAGGAGTTCAAGACCAGTCTAGGCAACATAGTCAGACCTCATTTGTACCAAAAAAAAAAAAAAAAACGGCTAGGAGGTTTAGGCAGGAGGAATCTTGAGCTTAGGAACTGGAGGCTGCAGTGAGCTGTGATGACACCATTATACATAGTCTAGACTGGACAACAGAGTGACCCCCTGTCTCTAAGGAAAAAGAAAAAGCACATATTTTTACAAAAGTAAGAAAAATACAGTTTCTGTTCTAACTTAAAATCATTTTGGAATTATTATTACTTAAAATATACCTAAGTGGCTCGACGGCTGTAGCACAGTGGTTACAGCACCAGCCACATACACTAAAGCTAGCCAGTTCAAACCCGGCTTGGGCCAGTTAAACAACAACGACAGCTGCAACAAAAAATAGCCAGGCGTTGTGATGGGTGCCTGTGTTCTCAGCTACTTGGGAGGCTGAGGCAAGAGAATCACTTAAGCCTAAAAGTTTGAGGTTGCTATGAGCTGTGATGCCATAGCACTCTACTGAGGGTAATATATTGAAACTCTGTCTCAAAAAAAAAAAATTCAAGTATATTGTCTGTCCTCTGACAATAGTCAATATGTTATCGTCAGGCCATGTCTCTTATGAAATGGCTCAGTAAGTTTTTTTTACCATATCCTTTTGTGAATCCAGGCGCTCAGTAATTCTTGGCTTGTTTATGCCCTTAAAGACTATAAAGAGCAAAAAATAGTTGATGTTGCTTTGTGTAGATTAGTTAGAATCTCATTTTGTCTAGTTGCTTATCCTAAAAATTAACTGCATTAAAATATATTTTTCCTAGCTTTTGTTCATATTTGTGAACATTAAGAACAGAGTATTTGGGCCAGGTGCGGTACCTCATACCTGTAATTCTAGTACTCTGGGAGTCTGAGGCAGGTGGATTGCCTGAATTCAGGAGTTGGAGACCACCCTGAGCAAGAGGGAGACTCTGTCTCAACTAAGAATAGAAAAACTGAGACAAAAGTATCACTGAGCCCAAGAGCTTGAGGTTCCTATGAGCTACAATGCTACCACACTCTCCTCAGTACACCAGAGTGAGAGTACTTAATGAGCATTTTTTTTTTCTTTTTGAGACAGAGCCTCAAGCTGTCACCCTGGATAGAGTGCTGTGGCATCACAGCTCACAGCAACCTCCAATTCCTGGGCTCAAGCGAGTCTCTTGCCTCCGCCTCTCAAGTAGCTGGGAGAATAGGCACCTGCCACGATGCCCAGCCATTTTTTGGTTGCAGCCACCATTGTTGTTTGGCAGGCCTGGGCTGGATTTGAACCCGCCAGCCAGGTGTATGTGGCTGGTGCCTTAGCCCGCTGAGCCACAGGCACCGTGCCTTAATGAGCATTTATTAAGAGTGAGGCCATAGGATTTCAATCTAGTAGTACATTGTTAGTTTAGTATTTGGTCTGATGGTAACACAGGTGAAGAGCACAGAAGATTAGTAATAAAGTTCAGGTAGCTTAAGTGTTTCTTAATTATCTAGTATACAGCAATTTTAGTTACTAATGTAACTCCCTTTTTATATTTGTCTTTAAACCATCTTTAATATAGCATCACTTAAGATGCAGCAAACTCAATTGGAATATTTGTTTGAAAATCACCACTAAGGCTGGACATGGTGGCTCATACCTGTAATCCTAGCACTTTTGGGAGGCTGAGGCAGGTGGATTGCTTAAGCTCAGGAGTTTGAAGCCACCCTGAGCAAGAGGGAGACCCCATCTCTACTAAAAATAGGAAAAAACTAGCTGAGTGTTGTGGCAGGTGACCGAAGACTCAGTTACTTGGGAGGCTGAGGCAAGAGGAACACTTGAGCCCAAGAGTTTGAGATTGCTGTGGGCTATGCTTTTTCTATCTAGGGCAACAGAGAAAGACTCTGTCTCCGAAAGAAAAAAAAAAGAAAGACAGAAAACCAGCAGTAATAGCTCCTTAACTTAATATTCAACTTAAATATTTCAGAATTTGGAAAACAAAATTATTATTGTTATGGCCATAGTTTTTCTAATAAAATTACTTTTTTTTTTAGACACAGAGTCTTACTTTATCACCCTCGGTAGAGTGCTGTGGCGTCACAGCTCACAGCAACCTCCAACTCTTGGGCTTAAGTGATTCTCTTGCCTCAACTTCCCAATTAGCTGGGAATACAGATATCTGCCACAATGCGTGTTTATTTATTTATTTTTTTTATTAGAGATGTCATTGTTGTTTGGCAGGCCGGGCTGGATTCGAACCCACCAGCTCTAGTGTATGTGGTTGGCGCTCTAGCCACTGAGTACAGGCACTGAGCCAAAATTACTTTTTCTTCCTATACAGAGAATAGATTGAAGATCTATTCCCCATTATACTGTATGAGGTTAATGAGTATGACTTTATAACCTTAAATATCTAGTTATTCCCAAACTGCTGAAGAAGTTGTTAGTACTAACTAATCATCAGACATGTGTGATGCATTATGCATGGCCTTATACTCATCTAAAGCAGTGGTCCTCAACCTTCCTAATGCTGTGACCCTTTAATACAGTCCCCGTGGGTGGTGACCCAGAGAATGTGAACCGCTGGTGTAAAGGGTTTATTCTAGTTTTAGGAACATTAGAGAGAACTCTTAAACTGTTAGTTAACATTGTAACATTTGCTAGACCCATGAACCACAAAGGGACAGTAAGATCATGTTGAATGTACTTTGATTCACTGTTATCAGGAAAGTTTTTTTTTTTTTGAGATAGAGTCTCATTTTGTCACCCTTGCTTTGAGTGCCATGGCATCATCATAGCTCACAGCAACTTCAAACTCGTAGGCTCAAGGAATTCTCATCCCTCAGCTTCCCAAGTGGCTGGGACTACAAGTACCCACCATGAGGCCTGGCTAATATTTTTTCTATTTTGGTAGAGACCAGGTCTCACTCTTGCTCCAGCTGGTCTTGAACTCTTGAGCTTTAAGTGATCCTCCTGCCTTGGCCCCCCGGAGTGCTAGGATTACAGCATGAGCCACAGTCCCTGGCCTTGTTATCAGGAAATATTGTCAAATTTAATTGTAAATGAAGTCAGTTTCATCCAGAGTTAAATGAAGTTTAGGCAAAATTATAATAATTACACATATTTATTAGACAGGAAAGAAAAATAATACAGATTCTTTTGTAGCTGTCTATATCTTTAAAAAGATGTTAACCACCCCTGTGTTTTTATGTTTAGGTATCCTCAGTCTGTTGGAACATGGAGAAGAGTACACATTTTCTCTACCTTGTGCGTATGCCCGGTCAATTTTGACTGTTCCTTGGGTAGAACTGGGCGGCAAAGTCAGCGTCAACTGTGCAAAAACTGGATATTCGGCCAGCATCACTTTTCATACTAAGCCATTTTATGGGGGCAAACTGCACCGGTAAGGACATTTTAATGATATCTGACACTTGTTCTTCCACTTTGATCTTATATTATAACTCCTCATTCTTTTTCTGGTTTGTTTTATGTAGTTGAAGTTGGATTTTTATTCCTGTTTATTTTGTATTTATTATATTTAATCTATCAAGGTATTCTGAAAATCATGATCTAATTTTAACTATAGTGACATCATTAATATATCTACTTTCATAAAAATTTCCCTGATGAAGTAACTACTGAGATATAGAATAGAATTTCTAAGGAATGAGTATATCATCTTTGGCGCATTTCTGCCTATGGGGTGTGACAATTAAGTTTGCAAACTTGACAACATGTGTTTACATTGGCAGCACTGTAATCTTAGTATACCATTGTCTCAGAGTTGTGTTCGTGTTGATGTGTGGTGATTTCTTACTGAGAGGCATTCATTATTGTTGTTGCATGTTTTTGTGTGCCATCACAAGAATGTCTGAGCTTAAATTAGAGTACTGAACAAACATTTATAAATTTCTTATTAAACTTGGCAAGAAAAGAAGTTTACGGGGATAAGGCCATGAACAAAATGGATGTGTACAAGTGGATTAAATGTTTTGTGAGAGGAGAGACAGTATCTCTGATGAAGAGAAGTCAGGGCGGCCAGTAACAAGCACAACTGATGAAAACATTGCAAAAATTCATCGAATTTTGCAACAAAATCTTCAGTGGCATGTGAGAAGCATAGCAGACCAAGTCAACATCCATAGAGAAACAGGAAAATCTTAACTGAAAATCTTGATCTACTCAAGGCTCTTGAATCACAATGTACTAGCTCACACAGTGCTATCTGTGAGGAAGTTTTTAGTTAGTAAACAAATAACTATATTGGAACACCCTCACAACTTACCTGATCTGGCCTCAGTGATTTTTTTGTTTGCCTCAAAACAAAGGAAATACTGAAAGGAAGACATTTTCATGACATTCAGGACATCAAAGGTAGGCAGGTAATACAGTGATAGCTTTGATGGCCATTCCCAATAAAGAATTTCAAAATTGCTTTGAAGTATGGACTAGGTGCTAACATCAGTGCAGTTGCATCAAAGGTGACTAGTGATATTCAGCAATGAGGTTTGTAACACTTCTCTTAGGACAAGTTCAAGAGCTTAATTGTCAGACCTCATATAACAAATTCAGATTTGGGCTCCGCGCTCGTAGCTCAGTCAGTAGGGTACCGGCCACATACGAAGCTGGAGGGTTTGAGCCCAGCTTGGGCCTGCTAAACAACAATGACAACTGCAACCAAAAGATAGCCAGGCATTGTGGCAGGCACCTGTACTCCCAGCTATTCGGGAGATGGAGGCAAGAGAATCGCTTAAGCCCAAGAGTCTGAAATTGCTGTAAGCTGTGATGCAACGGTACTCTACTGAGGGAGAGGTAATGAGACTGTCTCAAAACAACAACAACAAAAAAAAACGGAAACAGAAAAAACCTTCTGTGGCACTCTAGTGAGGGCGACATGATGTGACTCTGTCTCAAAAAAAAAAGGAAAAAAGCCAGATTCAGATTTGGATCTGGACTTCACTGAAGAAAATATATCTAGTTCTTTATCTAAGAAGTAATCTGAGAGAAGCACAATGATTTTGAAGCTACCAATATTGAATGGTAGCTTTATTCTAATTTCATCTAGGAATTGGCCAGTTATACTCCTTTCTTTCTTGCCATGTTAGTCTCTTTATCATTAGTCCAGATCACCCAAACTGCATGAAAAAAAATGTTCTTTCTTTCTTTCTTTTTTTTTTTTGTAGAGACAGAGTCTCATTTTATCACCTTGAGTAGAGTGCCATGGCGGCACAACCAGCGTACAGCAACCTCCAACTCCTGGGCTTAGGCGATTCTCTTGCTTCAGCCTCCAAGTAGATGGGACTACAGGCACCCGCCACCACGTCTGGCTATTTTTTTGTTGCAATTGTCTGGGGCCGGGTTTGAACCCGCCACCTTTCGTATATCAGGGCTGGCACCCTACCCACAGAACCACAGGCACCGCCCTGAAGACAAGTTTTCTTATGGGATCCTCAAAAGGATACTGATTCTTTTTTGAAGCCCTTCATGTCTAATCTACTTGTCCCTGAAGTGTTGGGTTTTTGTTTTTTTTTTTTTTTTTGAGACAGAGCCTCAAGCTGTCCCCCTGGGTAGAGTGCTGTGGCATCAGAGCTCACAGAAACCTCCAATTCCTGGGCTCAAGTGAGTCTCCTGCCTCCACCTCCCAAGTAGCTGGGACTACAGGCTGCTGTGATAATAATAATAATAATAATTTTTTTTTTTTTTTTTTTTTGTGGTAGAGACAGGGTCTTGCTGTGTTGCCAAGGCTAGTCTCAAACTCCTAAGCTCAAGCAAACACCCTCTCACACCTCCACTGCCTCCCGGAGTGTTAGGATTATACTCATAGCCATCCTAGAGTGTTAGGATTATAGCCATAGTATGAGCCATGACGCCTGGCCCTTAAACAATCTTTATAAAGTTATTTTTAATATGAGTTATCTTATATTTAATGAACAAGAATTCCACCCAAAAGCTTTTCTACATTGATTCCATTAATCAGTATCTCTCAAAGGAAAGACTTTTTATGTTATAAAGTTTTTTGTTTTTTTTTTTTTTTTTGAGACAGAGCCTCAAGCTGTCACCTGGATAGAGTGCTCTGGCATCACAGCCATAGCAACCTCCAATTCCTGGGCTTAAGCCACTCTCCTGCCTCCACCTCCCAAGTAGCTGGACTACAGGCGCCCACCACAATGCCTGGCCATTTTTTGGTTGCAGCCGTTATTGTTGTTTGGCGGGCTTGGGCTGGATTCGAACCCGCCAGCTCAGGTGTACATGGCTGGTGCCTTAGCCCATTGAGCCCCAGGCGCTGAGTCGCATTATATAGTTCTTGTCTAGTGTGTATTTTTTTATAATGTTTAAGAAATGAATGATTGTGGAGTATTACCTCATCTGTTTGCCTTCACGTGGATTTTCTCCACTATGTTTTCTCTTAGGCTATTTAAAGTGTAGGTGATTAATAAAGGCTTTCTCAGACGGATTTTCTCCAGCATGAGTTCTCCCATGTCTTTAAGGGGTAAATAATGGCTGCAGAATTTTTCAAAATCAGTATTATTCATTGTAGGGTTTTATTCATCATAAGATTTCTTTCCTCTGTAATCTTTCTTGGGTTAATGAAAAGAGAAGATCTACATGTGTTATTGCATATTGAGCTGTGAGGGGAAACTTCTTTACTCATTACAATTCAAAGATTTCCTTTCCAATATTAAATCTCTGAAGGAAATAAGAAGCTGTTAAATGCTTACCCGTACTTATTTGTATTTGTACATATGGATTTTCTGATATACTTTAGTTAAAACCTTATTCCACATTTAATACATAGTGTTACCTCTCTTACATGTTCAGAATTTTATTCTTTTGTAACAGCCCAACAACATAGCTATTCTGAATAATTTGTGTTTTCTTTTTTTTTTTTAGAGACAGCATTTTACTTTGTCACCCTCTGTAGAGTGCTGTAGCATCACAGCTCACAGCAACCTCTAGCTCTTGGGCTTAGATGATTCTCTTGCCTCAGCCTCCCAAGTAGCTGAGACTATAGGCGCCTGCAACAATGCCTGGCTATTTTTGGTTGTTGTTGCAGTTTGGCCGGGCCCAGGTTCGAACCTGCCACCCTCGGTATATGGGGCCAGCGCCCTGCTCACTGAGCCATAGGCACTGCCTCATTCTGATTAATTTTTAAGTCTTAATATGTTTCAAACACTTGATAAATTAATTACATTTTCTTTGATTTGTTTTTAATTAATTACATTTATGCAAAGAACTCAGGTTATGGTTTTGAGCTTAGGTTAATTTTTTTTCCCCAAATGCAGGGCTGGGCAAGGTGGCTCATGCCTGTAATCCTAGCATGCTAGGAGGCAGAGGCAGGTGGATTGCCTGAGCTCAAGAGTTGGAGACCATCCTGAGTCAGAGTGAGATCCTGCCTCTAAAAATAGCCAGGCATTGTGGTGGACATCTGTAGACCCAGCTACTTGGGAGACTTAGGCAAAAGAATCACTTAAACACAAGAGTTTGAGGTTGCTATAAGCTGTAACACCACCGTACTCTACTGAGGGTAACAAAATTAGATTCTGTCTTTAAAAAAAAAATTTTTTTTTCCCGAAATGTAAAATATCTGAACCTTATTATTATTATTTTTTTTTTGTAGAGACAGAATCTCACTTTATCGCCCTTGGTAGAGTGCCGTGGCATCACACAGCTCACAGCAACCTCCAACTCCTGGGCTTAGGCGATTCTCTTGCCTCAGCCTCCCGAGTAGCTGGGATTATAGGCGCCCGCCACAACACCCGGCTATTTTTCTGTTTTGCAGTTCAGCCGAGGTTGAGTTTGAACTCGCCACCTTTGGTATATGGGGCCGGCACCCTACTTGATGAGCCATAGGCGCTGCCCCTGAACCTTATTCTTAAGCCATTGCTTTATCTTACTTTAAATTATGACTGTAATAAATGTAAATGATAAGAATTTGATTAGTTATATTTCTTTTTTTTTTGAGACAAAGTCTCAAGCTGTTGCCCTGGGTAGAGTGCCGTGGTGTCACAGCTCACAGCAATCTCAAACTCTTGGCCTTAAGAGATTCTCTTGCCTCAGCCTTACAAGTAGCTTGGACTACAGGTGCCCACCACAATGTCTGGCTATTTTTTGGTTGTAGTTGTCATTGTTGTTTGGCAGGCCTTGGCTGGATTCAAGCCCACCAGCTCCAATGTGTGTGGCTGGTGCCCTAGCCACTGAGTTACAGGCACCGAGCCTGATTGGTTATATTTCTGTGACTACCTAAATGTGGAGAATTATAATTCATCTGCCCAAATCTTACCACTGTCATGACATTAGATAGTGTCTTCCTGCATGTATCCTACACAGAAATTTTCTCTTTGCGTTCAAGTCCTTCTTCAATGGCAGGTAAATAATGGGATGGGATTGGGTGGTGAGGCTAGAGTTGAGAGACCAGTTAGGTGTTATAGTTAACACTATAGTTAACAACTTAACAAGTATATAGTTAACAAGTTCAAGGAGTAGCTGACAGGCATGGTGGCTCTCCCCTATAATCCCAGCTCCTTAGGAGGCTGAAGTATGAGGATTATTTGATCTCAGGAGTTTGAGACCAGCCTGGGCAATATAGCAAGACCCCTTCTATTCTTTGTTTTTTAAAGGAGTGACTGACAAAATATGGAGTAGTGAAGGGCATCCAAAATAACTGTAGTTGATGTCCAGGTTATCTGCTACTGGTAATAAACCTTTCTAAAACTTAATGCTTAAAACAGTTATCTCCCACAATTCTGTTGATTGGCTAGGCTCTGTTGGGTGATTCTCACTTCGTATCTTTCATGTCTCTGTAGCAGATGTTGACTGGGATGTCATCTAAGGGTTCAACTTGGCTAAATAGCCAAAGTAGCTTACTCACATTCTGGCTGTTGGCCAGGGGCTCAGATAGGGCTGTCATCTAGAGGACTTACTTGTGGCTTTCCCATGTGATTTGGGTTTCTCCCACCTTGGAAGCTGGGTGTCTTTTGACACTATTCAAAAGCAAACATTCTGAAGCCTTACAGGCTTTTGATACCTGGTTTTCATGCTTTTATTTTATTTTATTTTTTATGACAGAGTCTCTCAAGCTGTTGCCCTGGGTATACTGCCATGGCATCACAGTTCACAGCAACCTACAACTCTTGGGCTTAAGTGATTCTCTGTCTCCCAAGTAGCTGGGACTACAGGCGCCTGCCACAACGCCCAGCTATTTTTTTTTGTTGCAGTTGTCGTTGTTTTAGCTGGCGTGGGCCAAGTTCGAACCTTCTAGACTCGGTGTATGTGGCCGGCATCTTACCCACTGAGCTATGGGTGCTGCCCTGGTTTTCATACTTTTTTTTTTTTTTTTTTTGTGGAGACAGAGTCTCACTCTATTACACTCGGTGGAGTGCTGTGGAGTCACAGCTCACAGCAAACTCCAGCTCTTGGGCTCAAGCAATTCTCTTGCCTCAGCCTGCCAAGTAGCTGGGACTACAGGTGCCCGCCACAGCTCCCAGCTAATTTTTGATGCAGTTCAGCTGGGGCTGGGTTTGAACCCGCAGGCCTCGGTATATGGGGTTGGCGCCCTACTCACTGAGCCACAGGCGCCGCCCCGGTTTTCATACTTTTAAACACTTCTAATAATTTTAGGTAGATAGCCCCATTTTTGTTATATCCATCTCCTCATTTTTTTTGCATTTCTTAAAATGACTTCTTTTTTTTTTTTTTTTTGAGACAGAGCCTCAAGCTGTCACCATGGATAGAGTGCCATGGCATCACAGCTCACAGCAACCTCCAATTCTTGGACTCAAGCGAATCTCTTGCCCCTGCCTCCCAAGTAGCTGGGACTACAGGCGCCCGCCACAACGCCCAGCCATTTTTTGGTTGCAGCCACCATTGTTGTTTGGCGGGTCCGGGCTGGATTCGACTAGCCAGCTCAGGTGTACGTGGCTGGCGCCTTAGCCCGTTGAGCCACAGGCGCCGAACCAAAATGACTTCTTTATCACTTCCGACTCTTTATCTGTCTGCAAGGCCACATTCATTGGGTTTTCTTGTCACTTGGAGGAATAACACTTTTCTATGACATAGTGTCTCTCTGTTTCTCTCTCTTTCATTTTCCTTACATATACATACTCTTTCCATAACTTTTTTTTTTTTTTTTTTGAGACAAGAGTCTTTGTTATTCTCAGTCGAGTACACAGTGTCATGGCTCACAGCAACCTCAAAGTGATTGCTGGGGGTCAAGTGATTTTCCTGCCTCAGTCTCCCAAGTAGCTGGGATTACAGGCACCTGCCACAATGCCTGACTATTTTTAGAGACCAGGTTTCACTCTTGTTCAGGCTGGTCTCAAGCTCCTGAGCTCAAGCAATTCACCTCTCTTGGCCTCCCAAAGTGTGAGGATTATAAGTGTGAGCCACCACACTCAGCCCCTTTCCATTGCTCTTCAGAGGTTATTTTGGCTGACTCCAAAGCTTCTTCATTTTTTCTATTCTGCTGTCTCTTAAAACCAGTGGTTTTATCATTTATAAGATTTATCTTAGAAACAGACTTTTTTTTTTTTTTTTTGAGACAGAGCCTCAAGCTGTAACCCTGGGTAGAGTGCTGTGGCATCACAGCTCACAGCAACCTGCAACTCCAGGCCTTGAGCGGTTCTTCTGCCTCTGCTTCCCAAGTAGCTGATACTACAGGCACCTGCCACAATGCCCGGCTATTTTTTGGTTGCAGCCATCGTTGTTTGGCAGTCCCGGGCTGGATTCGAACCTGCCAGCTCAGGTGTATGTGGCTGGCGCCTTAGCCGCTTGAGCCACAGATGCCAGAGCCCAGACTTTCCTATTATTGTTGCTTCAGGCTAGAGTGCTGTAGTGTCTGTCTAGCTCACAGCAACCTCAAAACTCCTGGGTTTTAGTGATACTCCTGCCTCAGCCTCCTGAGTACCTGGGACTACAGTTACCTGCCATAATGCCTGGCTAATTCTTTTAAGTACAGATGGGGTCTCACTCTGGCTCAAGGTGGTCTCAAACTCCTGATCCCTAGGGATCCTTCCCCTGCAGTTTCCCAAAATGCTAGGATTACAGGTATTAGCCAGCATGCCTGGTTGGACTTTCCTTTTTTTTTTTTTTTTTTTTGAGACAGACTCTCAAGCTGTCACCCTGGGTAGAGTACTGTGATGTCACAGCTCACAGCAACCTCAAACTCTTGGGCTTAAGCAATTCTCTTGCCTCAGACTCCCAAGTTTCTGGGATTTCCAGGCGCCCACCACAACACCTGGCTATTTTTTTATTGCAGTTGTCATTGTTGTTTTAGCTGGCCTGGGCCAGGTTTGAACCTGCCAGCCTCAGTGTATGTGGCCAGTGCTCTATGCACCGAGCTACGGGTGCCACCAGGCTTTCCTATTCTTAACACCTTTATTCTTTGATTTTACAGAATATTATAACTAAGGTCTTCTTACGTATCATTATTTAATGGCCATGCCTCATTGCTCAGACATAGCCTAGTTTTTTTACACTATCTGTAATTGGAGCAGACAATGTTATCTGCTGTCTGCCTTTGGTATAAATATATTATATTCCACCTGTCTTCCCTTACTTCCTCATTTTCCACATCTATTTCTGATGCAGCCAAGTGAGCCTACTTAACTATTCTCCATTCCCTCCCTTATCCTTTTCCTGGTTCCATTTTCCACACTTAATTTAGGGGATATATATATAGTGTGGGGAGGGTATAATGTTATCATGATAATAAGATACTTGTGTGTGTATATGTATATATACATACATACATATATATGCATATTATATATCATACTTTTATGCATACCAGAGACAGAAATAATGGTAAAGATTTCAAGAAGCCTTCAGTCTATTATTAGTATCCATTATACTACTTTCGAAAAGCTTTTAGTAAGGATTTTAGGGCAAACTCTCATGATACTTGAAGTCTGTGATAATAACTATAAAAATGGAAAAGAAAAATAATATTGTGAAACTTGTATTAGATGATTGCTTTAACTGAAACAAATAGTTCTGACTCATCTATTTTTTTTTATAAGATATTACCAATTCAAACACTTAGCACCTGTCTTCACCTGTGAAGCAGATTAAAAAAATTGTATACAAATTATATAGATAAATATAATGTCATCAATAAAATTTCATATTCAGAGAGATATATTAAGATAACAACTTGATTACCACACGTAAGCCATCACAAATTTATCAAAACATTATTTAATTTTAATATTTTATTTTCAGTTGAATGTATCAAAAATATTTCATTGAAAAATTTTCATTTTTCATGTTAAGTTTTCAAAATCTGAGATGTACTTTAAATTACTAAAACAACAGCATCTAACTAGCTATGAATCAATAGCCATAGCCCCAGGGGAGTTTTTATCTATGACTTACACATGCTTTGATAAACAACAAAAAGCATTATTTCTCAAATTAGTATGTGAAACAGATTACTCAACTTGCTACATTTATAGCAAGGAATAAATACTTAGAATCCAGAATAAATGTGGAAATGCACTTATTTAAGTATATAGGGACTAGAACACTGAAATATGACTGTATCCACTGATGCATGCTTAGTTAAAATAAAACGATATACAGACTGTTGGTCTTTACCACACAGAAAAAAATTAGCTTTGTGTTCTACATTTATATAACTGGAACAAAACCATTTCACTTATTTATTCCTCACTCTACTAAAACATTGGTATTAGCATGTTTAGTTGTTCTTGTTTTAATAAAAGACCAAACACATTACTAGGTTGGTGGTATAAATAGTCTCCTGATCATAATCCTTTTCCAGATCAATTCAGAAGTGACCAATAATACCGACATTACTTAGGATATATATCAGTGATTGGTTTTTCTCAGTAGCACAATTTTCATTCTTGTATGCTTATTACATTGTCAGCAAAATGGTTAACATTTTCAAAATATTTCCATACTCAATGAAAATCATCAGGAAGGTTGCATTTTGACTACATTTGCACATTTACTTTAACACTTTCTTTGAACTAAAAAAACCCTAGGTCCTTCATCATATGCATGGCCTTCAAGTACAATGATTAAACAAACTATGATCTTTAACAATTGCCTAAACTGGTCTTCCGTGATTTCTTCTCACTGACATAATTGTATAGTTATACAGGTTTTGTTGTGTTGCTTTTTTTTAATCGCTAATTATAAGACCTACATTTACTCCTCTGTGTAGTTCAACAATTCTTTCGGAACCCCACACTATAAACCCCTGTTGCCAAAATTTTAAGTGTGCATCAGATCAGAATCCTTGAAAAATGTCTTATCACAGACATTATTAGGCCCGCTTTCAGCATTTTCAATTCAATAGGGGCCCAAGAGTTTGAATTCTTAAACAAGTTCTCACACAGTAGTAGGAGCCACATGGCAAGCAAGGTGGCCATAGAGCACACTGCTTTCCTTTCCTTGCCACATGGTTTGATTCCCAATGTCAGATATACACACATCCTAAATATATATAAAGTCATCAAAAAATGTTCAACTAAATGCAACCCCAAAATTTAACACTTAGGTCTTGTTGTTTAACTTATGTCTCATCCACATAGTTGTTCTTGTAACCTGGCAGTCTGACGTAATCTACAGAGGCACAGATGGGGCATTAGGTCCAGGTCCCAGGTCACCCTCCCGCCAAAGAAGGAGAAGCAGTCGATTTATTCCTTGCTGTAAATGTAGCATCCTCAAATTCCTCAGCATGTCCATCAGCTCAACCTGCCACTTGAGAAATGACTCCCAGCATACATAATGAACATTGGGAGGAGGATGTTCCTACCCGAGATACCCCGAGGGATAGAATAGCTATCCCCAAGATAGTCCCAAGGGATAGGATAGATCTCCAGGCTGAGCCAGTGCAGCGCGCCAGTGTGGCGCAGCAGGTGGGTCAGGGAGTCGGTGCAGATGTGGTTCCTGCAGAAGTCGAAGGTCACTAGCTGGTGGGAGCAGCTCAAGCCGGGCAGGATGTATCTGACTTAATGTCTGTGATCTCACAATCCCTTAAGACCAGTATCTGCAGAGTGGCTGTGATGTCCTCTAGCAGGAGTCTGAGGGGCTTCAGATCCGTACTGCTCAAGTAGACACCTGTCAGTTCCAGCTTCTTCAGTTGCCTAAGGCTCCGTCACGGGACCACAAACTCCAATTCTAATTCCAAGAGCGAGGCAGGAATGACCACAAGGGACTCCAAGGAGGTCAGGAGGCAGCTGAGGAAACCCTTCAGACAGCGATCAAAGAGGGGCAGCAAGGACGCACGAGACTCCTCGAGATCCAGCTGTGCGAAGTAGTGGTCATGACAGAACCTAAGGGGAATTTGTCAGTCTCTTTCTCTAGGAGAAACCTGAGGTCAAACCCAACATAAAGGAGGTGAAAGCAGACCTGACGAAGATTCTTCATCTGGGCCATGGAAGGGCCTAAGTCTTCTATCTGGTCCAGTGTCACGATGTTATGAACAGTCAGGACCTGGATACAGTTCAAGTCCACCTGATTTAGCAGCCCCTGGAACCTGTCACTGAGGCCCTCGGTCTCCACCATTTTCCTGCAACGCAGATGGACTCGGTCTTCCCTGTGCCGGGCCCTTTCAAAGAGGTAGTCCAGGCACTGGGTTAGGTACTGTAGTCGGGAGTAGATGCACTGGATGACCACGGTCAGCAGCCGCTGCCCCCCAGTCCTCGGACAATCCACCTCAGTCAGCTGTTTACTCATCCACTCTGAGGACGCTGAAGGGGTTCCATACCATCTGCTCCAAAAGTTCTCCCCACTGTGCCATAAATCCACAACTTGCAGATTCTTACTGGGGTGAACCTCCTGGGCCAGTAGCCCATCGAGCCCATCTAGCACAGCTTTTAAGGTCTCCAGGTGGTAGTATCCCCCATCAGCTGCCCCAGAGGGAGGCAGGTGAAGGGCCAGGCCTGCACCATTGCTGTTAGGAGCCTGTTTTCTTGCCGTTGGTAGACGTCCTTGAATATGACTGGGAAGAGCACCTTTGGCAGCTGCTCCACAGCAGAGATGGCTAAATCCTGGTTCCTCAGCAGGTTCTGGTGGCCACGTCCACGAGTCTAGGTAGGCCCAGTAACTCATCCTGGGACCCATCTCTGGCCATGCACAGTGGCACAATCCTGTAATCCTAGCACTCCAGAAGGCCAAGAAGTGCAGAGGGGGTGGGGGATCCCTTGAGCACAGGAGTTAAAGCCCAGAGTGAGCAAGAAGGATAGCTCTATATTGCATAGCTGTCTTGGATCAGGACTCCATTTGTGACGTACTGGGGTCTCCATCAGCAGTAATTCCAGCCCTCGTGGGGACTCGGTACTCTGACTCATCTATTAAAGTACAAAAAGATAAAGAATTTTTCTCATATTAGGGGTGTATACATTGGATACTTTTTCTTCCATTCTAGAGATACTTTGCTAAGGAGAACATGCTCCAGCTCCATCCATGTAAATATGAAAGAGGAAAAGTCACCATCTTTCTTTAAGGCTGCATAATATTCCATGGTATACATGTACCACAGTTTATTAATCCATTCGTGGATCGATGGGCTCTTGGGCTTCTTCCATGACTTA
>CAUYON010039858.1:0-10852 GCA_963573935.1 Arctocebus calabarensis | reverse complement strand
GCCTGTAGTCCCAGCTACTTGGGAGGCAGAGGCAGGAGACTCGCTTGAGCCCAGGAATTGGAGGTTGCTGTGAGCTGTGATGCCACGACACTCTACCCAGGGCGACAGCTTGAGGCTCTGTCTCAAAAAAAAAAAAAAAATTTAACCCATTTCAAAAACCAGCTTCTAAGGCTGGGTGTGGTGGCTCACATCTGTAATCCCAGCTGTCTGGGAGGTCAAGGCAGGTTGATTGCCTGAGCTCACGGGTTTGAGACCAGCTTGAGTATGAGCAAAATCCTGTCTATAAAAAAAAACAGCTGGGTGTTATGGCAGGTGCCTATAGTTCAGCTGTTTGGGAGGCTGAAGCAAGAGAATCACTTGAGCCCAAGAGTTTGAGGTTGCTGTGAGCTATGACACCACGGCACTCTACCAAGGGCAACTGAGTAAGACTCTGCCTCAAAAAAAGAAAGGATCAATGAGGCCATGTTGTGAACATAATTACTGAGAAATTAAGCCAAAAATAAAATTATCTCCAGGCATCGCCGAATGGAGGCTGTGCGACTGCGAAAAGAGAACCAGATCTATAGTGCTGATGAGAAGAGAGCCCTTGCATCCTTTAACCAAGAAGAGAGACGAAAGAGAGAAAACAAGATTCTGGCCAGTTTTCGAGAGATGGTATACAGAAAGACCAAAGGGAAGGATGACAAATAAAGATGTTCTGATTGTTCCACGGACATGCTTACCAAAAAAAAAAAAAAAAAAGAAAGTCTGGGTTCCACACATAAACACAAAAAGATTATCATGCTCTGAAAAAGCTTTACGGTGCTACTGTGCCTTCTATTTCATTCTTTCAGTCCTCCAATAAAAACCTGCTTATTGATAGAACTTTAGCAGGTTCTTAGTGTTCATTTTGGATTGACCATAACTTTCTGGTTTAAAAATCCAAATTGTAGGGCTGGGCGCGGTGGCTCACGCCTGTAATCCTAGCACTCTGGGAGGCCAAGGCAGGTGGATCACTTGAGCTCATGAGTTTGAGACCAGCCTGAGCGAAGAGGGAGACCCTGTCTCTACTAAAAATAGAAAAACTGAGGCAAGAGGATAGCTTGAGCCCAAGAATTAGAGGTTGCTATGAATGCATCATGGCACTCTACCCAGGGCAACAGCTTGAGACTCTGTCTCCAAAAAAAATAATAAATTAATTAAAAACAACAACAAAAAAATCCAAATTATGAACCAGGTGTGGTAGCTCACACCTATAATCCTAGCACTCTAGGAGGCTGAGGCAGGAGGATCACTTGAGCTCAGGAGTTGGACAATAGCCTGAGCAAGAGACCCTGTCTCTACTAAAAATATAAAAGTAGCTACTGTGAGACTGAGGCAGGAGAATCACTTGAACCTAGGAGTTTGAAGTTGCCGTGAGCTAGGCTGGTGCCATGGCACTCTAGCCTGGAGCAACAGATTGCGAATCTGTCTTCGAACAAAAAATCCAAATTGTGAATGAAATCCTGTATTTGGGGAAGTGGCATGAACAGAAAGTGTCAGTGAGGTGAGGAGCTTAAATCTCACTCCATGGGACAGTGCTCCTCCTTCCTACATTAAGCCTACCCAATCCTCACCTCTACCCCAATTATCATTTCTCTGCATGGAACGTGTTATAAATGGACTTGATAGAAACATATAGGAAGCCATTTTGTTAACAAATGAAGGCATTAGGCTGGGCGAGGTGGCTCACGCCTGTAATCCTACCACTCTGGAAGGCCTGAGCTCACAGGTTCGAGACCAGCCTGAGCAAGAATGAGACCTCCATCTCTAAAAATAGCTGGGTGTTGTGGCGGGCACCTGTAGTCCCAGCTACTTGGGAGGCTGAGGCAAGAGAATCACTTGAGCCCAAGAGTGGACTATGACACCATGGCACTCTACCAAGGGTAACAAAGTAACAAAGTGAGACTCTGTCTCAAAAAAAAAAAAAAAAAAGAAGGCATTCCCGGAAAAAAGCAAATCTGGAATTTGAAAACTGACTTGGGCGGTGCCTGTGGCTCTGTGGGTAGGGCACCAGCCACATATACCCAGGCTGGCAGGTTCAAATCTGTCCTGGGCCGGCTAAACCTCAATGACAACTGCAACAAAAAAAAATAGCTGGGCGTTGTGGCAGGCGCCTGTATTCCCAGCTACTTGGGAGGCTGAGGCAAGAGAATCGCTTAAGCCCAAGAGTTTGAGGTTGCTGTGAGTTGTAACAGCACAGCACTCTACTGAGGGCGACATAGTGAGACACTCAAAAAAGAAAAAGGAAAACTGACTTGTATATTAAATAATGCACAGTACACATGTATAGTCTGCCCTGGAAATAATGAATTTTGGTTTAAATCCCTACCTCCACTCCAAAACCAACAAACCAAAAAGCAAACTAATCCACAGACTTGTTGAATTAAAAATGTGGACTTGTGGGCGGCGCCTGTGGCTCAGCGAGTAGGGCGCTGGCCCCATATACTGAAGGTGGCGGGTTCAAACCCGGCCTCAGCCGAACTGCAACACAGAAAAAAATAGCCGGGTTTTGTGGTGGGCGCCGATAGTCCCAGGTACTCGGGAGGCTGAGGCAAGAGAATCACCTAAGCCCAGGATTTGGAGGTTGCTGTGAGCTGTGTGACGCCACGGCACTCTACTGAGGGCAACAAAGTGAGACTCTGTCTCTACCAAAAAAAAAAAAAATGTGGACTTGTGGTTTTTTTTTTTAATTCTTGTAAGTTTACTTAAAAATGGTTTGTTCAAATATAAAGTGTTGGGAAGTTGACTATTGTGCCAATGTAAGTATTTTTCAATATAAATTGTATTTGATGATAGGATAATATCTAAAAAGAATTGGAGTCAAGAGCTCTGATAGGAAAAAATATATAATGAATCCGTATTTTAGTTGTTTCATAGGATGAAGCTAAAATAATTATGTTTTAATTCTGTCTTTGTGTAATAAGATTTTATTTAAACATTGTTAAACCTTTCAGTCTATTTTTTTTTTTTTACATTTGTCATTAGCATTGTAGAGAACTCCCTCACTTTACCCCTTTTTTATGCTATTACTGACTTTTATGTTTGGAAGAAATGGAAAATTGTGGGCATTTGAGATCGTGATCTTTTTCCTTCATTTATTTTATTCAGTTTTAGTTAGGTCACAAGAATGAAGAGAGAAGGAATAGTGGACGTTTTGTCCTTTTCTGTTAAGGTTGTTTTGATCTACATTATTATTACATGTGTGGGATAAATCGTACCTGGGTGATGGGGAAATTCTAACTATGCTATTGTAAAATGCTTTCTAACCTTAAAGTGGTTTTTCAAAAGTTTTAAAATAAGGCAGTCATAAAGTAAAAATTTTACTAACATATATTCTAGGAAAATGTCTACTTTTAATCTGCAACTACTAAACTAAACAGCAGTCAGCAGGTAGCAACATTTATGGCCCCTGAATTTGAAGTAATTTCTATTTATTTATATCTAATCATAGTTGCTGCCTACCCTAATAAATCTGTTGGTTCCTAAAGTTAAAAGGAAACTAGGCCAGGCGCAGTGGCTCACGCTTATAATCTTAGCACTTTGGTAGGCTAAGGTGGGTGGATTGCTTGAGCTCGGGAGTTCAAGACCAACCTGGGCAAGAGCAAGACCCCCCGTATCTACTAAAAATAGAAAAACTAGCCGGGTGTTGTGGTGGGCACCTGTCGTCCCAGCTGCTTGGGAGGCTGAGGCAGGAAGGATCACTTGAGTCCAAGAATTTGAGGTTGCTGTGAACTACGATGATGGTTCTACCAGGGTGACAAAGTAAGACTCTGTCTCAAAAAAAAAAAAAGGAAAGAAAGAAAGAAAAGAAAAAAGGGAAACTAGCTCCCAAACTTGAGTCTTAATACATCTACCTTCATGTATAATAAAACTTAAATTTTACAATCCCATTTAAAAATTTTATTCCCTAAGGACATTATTTTTTTGTTACTGTTTCCTAAAGACTGAATATATGTTCTCTTATTTTCAGTAATTTTATGATATGAGAATATTATGAATTTTCATTTGATTCTTCTGTCTATAGAGTAGATACTCAACTAATGTTTGTTAAATAAGTGAAAGAAAAGATGTTAATTTATTTTGAAACCTTACCATTTCTTTCATCAGGGGTTGTTTGGGAAAGATCTGCCTAAAAAAAGCTTCAGTAGCATTTTCTTTGGGAAAGAGAAGAATAAAAGGGCTAAAAGTATTTTTTTCTTTTCAGCTTATGAATGTTACTGCTTCAGTGTTTAGTCGCCTGAGCTGTAAGTCAAATTGTAAGGCTATTGTATTTTAAATACATTTTTTGTTCTCTGAGGAGAATTATCTAGTGTCCTACCTCCTTGACTATTGCTCTGATAGGATTTTCCTTCCTTTTTATTTATTATACAAGTGTAACAGTAAAACAAAAAAAAATTACTCACAGTATGCCATCAATTGTGTTCTTTTCCAGTGCTTGTATATGTAAATACATATTGTGATATATTTGTAAGTAATCTCTTAGAGAACAATGTAATTTTGTCTTTGGGGTCTTAAAATTTGGAGCCAGGCAAGAGAGCTTTACAGAGGAGGTAGGAGCAAGTGATGATCTAGTGTGAGGATAGGAAGAAGACCAGAGATGGCTCGGCACCCATAACTCAGTGAGTAGGGTGCCAGCCACATACACCAAGGTTGGCGGGTTCAAGCCCAGCCCAGGCCTGCTAAACAACAATGACAGCTGCAACCAAAAAATAGCCAGGCATTGTGGTGGGCGCCTGTAGTCCCAGCTACTTGGGAGGCTGAGGCAAGAGATCACTGAAGTCTGAGAGTTTGAGGTTGCTGTGAGTCGTGACACCACGGCACTCTACCAAGGACAACAAATAAGACTGTATCTCAAAAAAGAGAGAGAGACCAGAGATAGGTAAGGGTAGTGATTTAACACATCCCTGTTTAACTGCCCAGTCTCCAGGCCACCCTCTGCCAGCATGAGTGTGATATGGTGTAGAAGGCAGCATGCCCAGCTTCGGGGTTTCAAAATGTATAGTGGCGAGGCTTAACTCACAGTAAATGAAGGAGTCTTTGAGTAGGAGAACCTCTTAGACTGGTTGTATTCTGAGATGTAGAAATGCTGCCATTTAGTTCTCTAATTGTGCACATAAAGAAGTGTGTCTGGCTAAAGACTTAGGCTGAGATGGGGGAACAAGCAACCAAGTACCAATCTTACTTTGATCTGACAGGTGAATTTTAGCAATTGACTAAACTCAGCTCTGTACCTATAACACTCTGAAGTGATCAAATGATGATGGGAAATATCTTTTAGAAAATAGAAAACAACTTACTGGTTACTCTGCTAATGTGATAGAAATTACAGAATGGAAAATGAATGCAAAAACAGCTGGATTGTGTTCCACAAGTTTATTATTCAATAAATATTGTATGGTTTGATGTGTGGTATCGTTTTTGTATATTCTAATGAGAAAAACAATCCTAAAACATGCTGTAAAAAGCAGACACAATTGAATTAGAAGGGAAGTGACTCCATTAAAATATTTTTGGCCTCAATAATGTTCCTCAGCCATTGTTCTCGAAAGCGAATCGTTCCTGGTCTACAGAGGAAGAAAAACAAACACACCAAAGGCTTTTAAAATCAAACAAAACATTTAGACAGGGATTCCCTGTTTACTCTGTTACATTCCTAATACATAAGAAGCCTATTTTGTTGGCAGGGGAGGTAGCAGGATTCTATTTTTTACTATGTCTTAGGCCAAGTCAATGAAAGGATTAATGAGCTTATATGTAAAGATTATTTAAGAGAGCTGCTATACAAATTAAAGGGATTATTATACATGAGTTAATTTTATGTTATTTCAAAGTTTCCCATAGAAACAACAGTCATGACCCACTTTGTCCGCACCCTATTCCAGCAACTAATCCTCAAGTTTATAATCACTGAAAAACCAGACACTCAGAAAAAAAATTTTCTTGAACAATGGCAGAATCCTACTTTCAGTTCATTCTAATGGGGTAGGTGGTCCAAAGAAGACAAGTGACTGTTACATAAATAATCTATGGCTGTGTACCTGCTGGATTCCTGGACTATGATGATCTCCCACCCTTTTAGAATAAGTTTCCAAATATTCATTACCTTTGAACTAATGAATGGGGTTCAAAGGAATAAGAGACTTCGATAGGTGCCTCCTAAAAAAGAGAAGGACAACTGTCAGCCAAGGCCAATCATCAAGTCTTAATTCCTTGTCACCATACACTTGTCTATAAGTATACACTTGAATTTCCAGAATTCCTCTTCCTTATGATTTGAGAGTCTATATGTGATAGTTTTCTGTCATTTCAAAGCTGTTTCCCCACAGATCTTTTTGGCAACAAATACCTGAAGAATTTCCACAAAATTGGAAACAAGTCAAGAGAGCTTGTACTCTTCAACACTCTGAATAGGAGTGTGAGTCAAACCTTCACCTTCTTTAAATGCTCAATCTTACTCAACCGATAATCTCTACCTCTTAGGAATGGCATCAGAATTAAATAGTATAGATGAAAGGTCTGAAAACATGAGAGGCTTGGCGTTTGTAACACAGTGTTTTCGATGCCAGCCACATACACCAAGGCTGACGGGTTCAAACCCAGCCTGGGCCAGCTAACAATGAGAACTGCAACAGAAAATGGCCAGGCTTTGTGGTGGGCGCCTGTTGTCCCAGCTATTGGGAGGATGAGGCAAGAGAATCGCTTAAGCCCAGGAGTTGGAGGTTGCTGTGAGCTGTGATGCCACTGCACTCTACCTAGGGCGACAGCTTGAGGCTCTGTCTCCAAAAGAAAAAAAAAAATGCTTGTGAGAGTAAGACCTCCAACTCCTAAAAAATGGAAAAACCGGCCCGGCACCTGGGGCTCAAGTGACTAAGGTGCCAGCCACATACACCTGAGCTGGCAGGTTCAAATCCAGCCCAGGCCTGCCAAACAACAATGATGGCTGCAACCAAAAACTAGCTGGACATTGTGACAGGCGCCTGTATTCCCAGCTGCTTGAGAGGAGGAAGCAGGAGAATTGCTTGATCCCAGGAGCTGGAGGTTGCTGTGAGCTGTGATGCCACTGCACTCTACCCAGGGCGACAGCTTGAGGCTCTGTCTCCAAAAGAAAAAAGAAAATACTTGTGAGAGTGAGACCCCAACTCCTAAAATACGGAAAACACAGCTCAGCGCCTGTGGCTCAAGTGGCTAAGGCGCCAGCCACATACACCTGAGCTGGCAGGTTCGAATCCAGCCCCGGCCTGCCAAACAACAATGACGGCTGCAACCAAAAAATAGCCGAGTGTTGTGGCGGGCACCTGTAGGCCCAGCTACTTGGGAGGCGGAGGCAGGAGAATCGCTTGATCCCAGGAGCTAGAGGTTGCTGTGAGCTGTGATGCCACGGCATTCTACCCAGGGCGACAGCTTAAGACTCTGTCTCCAAAAGAAAAAAAAAGAAAAAAGAAAATACTTGTGAGAGTGAGACCCCCAACTCCTATAAAATGGAAAAACTGGCTTGGTGTCTATGGCTCAAGTGGCTAAGTTGCCAGCCACATACACCTGAGCTGGCAAGATCAAATCCAGCCTGGGCCTGCCAAACAACAATGACGGCTGCAACCAAAAACTAGCCGGGCATTGTGGCGGGCACCTGTAGTCCCGGCTACTTGGAGGCAGAGGCAGGAGAATCGCTTGATCCCAGGAGCTGGAGTTTGCTGTGAGCTGTGATGCCACTGCACTCTAACTAGGGCGACAGCTTGAGGCTCTGTCTCCAAAAGAAAAAAAAAAAAAAAAAAAGAAAATACTTGTGAGAGTGAGACCCCCCAACTCCTCAAAAATGGAAAAACTGGCTCGGCGCCTGTGGCTCAAGTGGCTAAAGCGCCAGCCACATACACCTGAGCTAGCGGGTTCAAATCCAGCCCGGGCCTGCCAAAAAGCAATGATGGCTGCAACCAAAAAATAGCCAGGCGTTGTGGTGGGCGCCTGTAGGCCCAGCCACTTGGGAGGCGGAGGCAGGAGTATCGCTTGATCCCCGGAGCTGGAGGTTGCTGTAAGCTGTGATGCCACTGTACTGTACCCAGGGCGACAGCTTGAGACTCTGTCTCCAAAAGAAAAAGAAAAAAAGAAAATACTTGCGAGAGTGAGACCCCCACCTCCTCAAAAGTAGAAAAACCAGCTCAGCGCCCGTGGCTCAAGGGGCTAAGGCGCCAGCCACGTACACCTGAGCTGGCAGGTTCAATTCCAGCCTGGGCCTGCCAAACAACAACGACGGCTGCAACCAAAAAATATCCGGACATTGTGGCGGGCGCCTGTAGTCCCAGCTACTTGGGAGGCAGAGGCAGCAGACTCGCTTGAGCCCAGGAGTTGGAGGTTGCTGTGAGCTGTGATATCACTGCACTCTACCCAGGGTGACAGCTTGAGGCTCTGTCTCAAAAAAAAAAAAAAAAAAAAAAGGAAAAAAAGGAAAAACCCAGCTGAGCACCGTGGGGAGCACCAGTAATCCCAGTGGCTTCCAGAGGCTGAGGCAGTGGGATGACCACAGCCCTAGTCTGAGGTTGCAGTGAGATAGGACACCATTGCACTCTGTTCCGGGTATAGGGTGGGACTCTGTCTCAAAGGAAAAAAAAAGAAAGAAAAAGGCAGCACAAAAATGTAGGTTACAATAGTGTCAGTGGTCCCCATCCATTCTCATCTCCGAAATTATACTTGGAATTTTGAGCAAGAGCCATTCTCCCAAGACCTCTGTATAGTCTCTGATAGGGTCTTGCTCATCACCACCGATCTTACTCCCTAATCTCTTACCTTGCCAGTTAGCAAGACAGTTGATAGAGGCACATGAGACCAAGAGAAATGAGATCACCACATTCTGCTTTAAATTAGGTTCCAAACTCTCTGAATAGATAAATTTGTACTAGAGGTGAGTGAGTGTAAGACATAGTTGACTCACTGGCTATGTGGTCATGTAAAAGTCCTTAGAGCAGTGGTTCTCAACCTTCCTAATGCCGCAGCCCTTTAATACAGTTCTGTGGGTCGCGACCCATAGGTTGAGAACCGCTACCTTAGAGTCAGGCCAAGGTGCAAGAGTGGAAAGACAAAGGAGAAATAAGTTTTTTTGTCTTTGTGTTCCAGGCATTATGCTTAGTACCAGCCCTGCTTCTCTGAAGATCCTTTTCTTAGATTCATAGGTACTATTTTGGCTCCTTTCATACCAGGTATCGAGTCAACATATTTCTTACTCATGGTCTACTAGTGGTTTCAAGCAGTCATTCCTTCACACCTACCATTTCCCAGGCCTATTTTTATAGCAAGACAAAAATCCCTGCCTTCATGGAGCTTGTGTTCTGGTAGAAGGATCAGACAATAACAAAATAATTACATAGACTATTAGAAGGTGATAAAGTATATGAAAAAAAGCATAGGACAAAAAGTGCGGGAGGTGAGGAAGCAGGCAATGCATATGCTCAGGGGAGAGTGTTCTAGTCAAAAGGAACAGCAAGTACAAAGACCATGAGGCAGGATTGTGCCTAGCTTATTTGAAGAGTGACAAAGAGATCACAGTGGCTGGAGCAGAGCGAGTGAGGAGGAAGGAGTATCAGGAAAGCAAAAATAATACAGGACTAAATCAAACAAGGCCTTGGAGATGCCCACTATTCAGAAGTAGTCTCTGCCAGCTGTGGTGGCTCACATCTGTAATCCTAGTACTTTGGGAGGCTCAGGCAGGATTACTTGAGGTCAAGAGTTCAACCTGAGCAAGAGAGAGACCCGCATCTAATAAAAATAGAAAAAGATTAGCTATGTGTAGTGGTTCATACCTGTATTCTCAGCTACTCAGGAGGCTAAGGCAAGAGGATTACTTAAGCTCAGGAGTCTGAGGTTGCAGTGGGCTATGACAATGCCACTACACTCTGGCCAGGATAACAGAGCAAGATTCTGCTCGGCGCCTGTGGCTCAGCGGGCTAAGGCGCCAGCCACGTACACCTGAGCTGGCAGGTTCGAATCCAGCCCCAGGGCCCGCCAAACAACAATGACGGCTGCAACCAAAAAATGGCCGGGCGTTGTGGCAGGCGCCTGTAGTCCTAGCTACTTGGGAGGCGAAGGCAGGAGACTCGCTTGAGCCCAGGAATTGGAGGTTGCTGTGAGCTGTGATGCCACAGCACTCTACCCAGGGTGACAGCTTGAGGCTCTGTCTCAAAAAAAAAAAAAAAAGTGGAGGTAGAACCTGTGGCTTGGAGGAGTAGGGCGTTGACCCCATATACCAGAGGTGGCAGTTTCAAACCCGGCTCCGGCCAAAAATTGAAATTAAAAAAAAAAAAAGGTGGCACCTGTGGCTTAGTGAGTAGGGTGGCCCCATATACTGAGGGTGGCCCCATATACTGAGGGTGGCGGGTTCAAACTCGACCCCGGCCAAACTGCAACAACAACAAAAAAACAGCTAGGCGTTGTGGCAGGCGCTTGTGGTCCCAGCTACTCGGGAGTTTAAGGCAAGAGAATCGCCTAAGCCCAAGAGGTGGAGGTTGCTGTGAGCTGTGACGCCACAGCACTCTAACAAGGGTGAAAGGGTGACAAAGTGAGACCCTGTCTCTTAAAAAAAAAAAAAAGTAGGCTCCACACCAGTAGCTCAGCGGCTAGGGTGCCAGCCACATACACTGAAGCTGGGGGGTTTGAATCGAGCTTGGGTCTGCCAGACAACAATGACAACTACAACCAAAAATAGCCAGGAATTGTGGTGGGTGCCTGTAGTCCCAGCTACTTGGGAGGCTGAGGCAAGAGAATCACTAAGCCCAAGAGTTTGAGGTTGCTGTGAGCCGTGACACTACGGCACTCTACCCAGGGCAACAAAGTAAGACTCTGTCTCACA